>OU744723.1:26538709-26830795 GCA_916613615.1 Steromphala cineraria | reverse complement strand
CTACTGTACTGTTTTTTGTTCTTCAGTTCAAAATAAATAATAATATTTAATTGATAATGCTCCGTCGCGTATTGAAACACATTTCTTTTAGACGATTAACATTCAATTAGTGCTGATTAAAATGATATAATATAAATGATATATTTAGAGAAATAAAGATGTTTTAATGCAAACAGTGTGTTTGTTTGACAATTAACCATAGACGATTAAGTTGGGCAAGACAGTTAAATGTTAGATATGATGTTGATCGATTTTCCTTCTTACAATTGGACATACTGAAATAAGTTAATGTGACTTGTAACTAGTATAAAGAATTTATAGCTTTATCTATGTTGACAAATATCCTGCAACAATAATGATCAGGTTTACTAACACAAAAAGTTGTTTACTTAAAACAGAGTAAATTTATAGAAGTACAGGTCACATCACATGTAAAGCATTTTGGTACTATGTTTAAAATATATTTGAATGGTAAAAAAAATGGAAAGCTTTTATTAGAATCTTTCATGATTTACTTTCACAAATAACTTTCAGCATGTAATTTATATTGTACAGCTTGTAAACAAGTTGTCATCATATTTTGCCAAACATGTATCCTCAAAAATTAAAGGTATGAACATATATCCCGATTTTGAGAATCTTTTATCTTTATTCCACGCACCAATTGTGTAAAAATATTAATGATTATGCTCAATTGATAACAAAAGAATGTCAAATTGTTTGTGAAATAAATGAAATCTTTGGATTGGTGGATAATCTTTGTAACGAAGTTATCGTTTTATGGTACAGTTGAGATAGGACTTCGACAAGGTTGTGTGTCACCCCCATGTCTTTCAGCCAGCCAGATTTACGTGATTCTATCTTCCAAAATGTTCTAATTGTTAAACCTCTGTAATTGGTCATTTTGCTCACACAAGAGTAACAATAGAATAGAGTTTAAGGGTTTGAAACAATAAGCATATTTTCCGCAATCAAATACGTTTCCATACTGATACTGGTTACGGTGCTGACAAGGACATGTTCACATATAGGCAGATTCCTTGAGTGGGTATTAGTTCCTTGATGTCTTGGGAAATTCTTTTATGTGAATGTTTGAAACGGAGAAAGTTTCCATTGATTATTACTGGTTACTTTTATCAACTTGTGTTGATATATTTGATATCAGAAGACACATTCTGACACATCTGTTACATGCATCTTTTTTCCACAGTACAGTACCATCTCATGATATTCATTATTATCATTAATCATCAAACACGTATCGAAGATCGATTGATAAACAAGGATTGACCCTTAACAGTAGATGAACAAACTTTACAATCACAAAATAAATTCCTCTGTGACCCCTTTTTTTAATCCACAAGTTGTTACAACGATTATTCTTCCCACGCAATGTTATCTGATCACCGATCTTGGTTTATTCCTACGGTTCTGGTTATATATTGTGAAGGTATTGTGAAGGTATTGTGAAGGTATTGTGAAGGTATTGTGAAGCTCACGGGAGTTTAACGATTTAAAGAACTTTCCGTCACCAGATTAGGATAAATTTACTAACATAATGACTGAGTTAGTATGCATAAAAATAAAGAACAGATATTTCCTAAAAGAAGAAGAGATAAAATTTCTACTTGCCTGATCCTTTCTGTGTGGTTGTATCTGCTTCACATAACCGAAGATTGCTCTTAACAGATTGTGAAAATGAATGTGTGATAAGTCAAATTATTTTTGTATTCTGTCTACTGTTTTCAAAATTGCCCAAAGATCAGTGAGTGATTTACAAAACAAAGTCTAACGTTCTCAAGTTGTCGAACTGCTACTAATAGTTGAGAAGATTGGCAACTTATTGAAATAATATTTATTTATAAAAATTTCAAGGGAAACTTATCATTGGCATAAAAGAATAGAGAAAATGATAAAAGGTAAGTTCTAACGATGCACATTAAACGTCTTTGTACAATTTATAATTGCTTGATAGACGTGTTTGTACATTGAAGATATTCAGAAGGTGTAAAGAAATTCAATTACACTATTGAGTTATAAGACAGCACCTTTTCCAGTACAAGTAATACAAAGAAGAATTCTTATGCAGTGAAACTCAAGTGTAAATAAACAGTCAAGATAACACCCAACATCATTCAAAATTCAAAATTATTTCACTTATCTTCTGGCTTTATTTCAAAAGATTTACCACTCAAGAATTTCTTTCTATTTTGATTTTTGTGTGTGTTTTTATGCCCCTTGTCTTTGACAATAATTAAGTAAGGGGCCGTAGTCGGCCAAGTCACCGACGTCTTAAAAAATCACCAAACATTGTTGATCTGTCAATTGTGATTACAACACAAGGGAATATATCAACTTCAAATATTTGCTAAAACATTAGTCGACATAAAGTATTTACCTTTTTCTCGAAGCGGAGTTTTCTCTTTTTGAGGGTATTAGTAAATAAATGCAGCTTTTGCTAAGAAGAACATTTTTTTTTCGATTGTCCAAATGTAAAAAACAAAATGGAAAGAAAGAATGGATAGCAACGTTTACCCAAGCTCACATTGATTTATCCAAACGTAACATTGTTCAATATCCCGAAAACAAACAGAAACTGAACACGAATATCATAACTATAAAAACTATTCAAAAGAAACCAATATCGAATAAAAACAAATTTAAACCACATTAAAAATTACATTGATAAAACATACAATATTGATAAGTATAACGCAATTTTAAATTTGCAATTACTTAAAATTTATGAAATTGTGGTCAACTTGACAACTTCTGTTAAATGACTACAGAAAACTCTTTGCTTATACCTCTGTTTATTACTTATATTTGAAAACGTTCTCGATTGTAACCCAAGTTTGGAGCGATTCTCCTTAATCAATGCTTTAATGTAATGGTTATCAATTCTACCAAAATATTCATATCAAAGTGTATCTAATATATGCATGTAACCATAAGAACCATTAGTAATAAAAAATAGTATATCAAATATACATATATATATATAATAAATATAATACTAAAAATGAATCTATTCAGTAGGTAGTTTACAGTCGATTTATATACTTTAGAAATAAAATCTTAACTTCATTTATTATTAAGTTTGATACCCAGAAGTACATGTAAATAACGTATAGGAAAGCTTTTTTCTCATTTGTTGCGATAACAAATAGGTAGTTAAGTTTTCAATGTAAAACTCTATCAAATTAAAACTTTATACCCTGCAGCCCATTCACCTGTGTTTCTCATTAATAGAGAGCATTTATTGATCTTTTCCAGTGAAGAGAATAATTCAAGGAAGGTAACTAGTGAAGCAGATGGTATGAAAAGGAATAGGCAGAGAAGCTCTCGAATATTTCCACGTAATGACTGAGGAATATTCAACATGCTTTGAGAGTTCTTTAAAGATGACATGTACTGGAATGTTCATTGATTTCAGAAGCTGCAGTTCTTGGAGACGTTGATAACAGTTCCATGTTGAGAATAGATTGCACTTTCAATTTGATGACGAAAATAGGTTAACTAATTTTGTAATTAAATAGGCAGATGGTTTGAACAACAATAAGCAGAGAGTCTCTTAAATGTGTTTATGTTATTATTCAACAAGTCCGAGAACATATATTATAGTGAACATTCATTGTGAGACCTAAAGTTTGGACTGTTGTTGATAACCCTTTCATGTCAAGATTAACGTTTCACATTTGGTTTCAGGGCAATTTTCGATGATTAAGCTCTTGTTCTATCTTTTGGATTTTCTCACTTTACTGTAACAAACGTAATATTTATATATCATTCAATCTGACTCGTTATCAAACTTACATGTTAGTTGGATATATTTGAACTACATATGAATCTATATTAAGTCTCTATTTTTAGTAAGTTGTACATCAACATTGTACAAAATACGTTCTGATGACTTTCGAATTTGTCAATGTTATGGCTAAAAAATATCAACTCATCTTTGTATGTTCTTCAAAGAGAACATGTATTTTTATGTTCATTGATTGCTAGAGGAACAGTTCTCGGGGGGGGGGGTTGCGTTTGTTTGATAACAATGGTGTTTTGACGGAAAAGGTTTGCTCCGAAAAGCTCATTAAAATATAGATAACCCATTTTTCTGTTAAATATTATATAGTTCGTTCGCCCCAGGTACGGGCAGCTAGGTTTAAAATTGTCCATGTTATTGTTTAGGACAAGCTAAATGCGATGTGCTATCCTTGTTTGACGTATTTAAATTTATTGTACCGTGTACAGTAAAGTATTTCTTTATACTTGGGTTACCTTATTCTTGTTTATCAAACGTGCAAGTACTCATTTAGGTGAAGAAACGTATTTTGTTCCAAAGGAGACGCGGATTATCTCATTAATTTAGATGATCAACTAATTGAGACGTCCTTTAGGCGTAGTTTGTAACAAATTTGATGTGACTTAAATTATGTAGTGTTTGGTTTTCTTTGAATTAGAACAAGATGACCTCTGTGTTAAACCTTATACATATTCAATCAGTATTGTACTAAAATGGACTTTTTAATAACATTTTGCACATTACATAATCAAGAGATGATACTAACAGGACACATTGTGCAAGGTTTTATTGAACACAGAGATAAAAAATTAAACCCTTTTTATATTCAATCAGTATTGTATTTAAAGTTGATTTTTAAAATCATCTTTTAAATATGATTTCTTAATATCACATAGTCATTAGATGATACGTGTAGCCATGTAGGAAGACATTCAGCAAGGTGTTTTGCAACACAGGGATCCAAAATTTAGATACGCAATGTCCAATTGTTGGAGAGTATCTTTTGAACTATATTTTGTTTGTTTTCTTTTAGATATTTTTTTTTCAAGGTAACATTCATGTCAAACCAAATTAATATGACTGTGAAGAAATCTATGCTTGCAGGAGTGACATAGTAATAAACAGTTCATACCTTTCTGTTTGAATTCACATTACGATAGTTTAGGAAACAAAATGTTCCCTTACAGAAACCTCTATAAATATTGAGAGTAAACTTGAAAACTGGTACATTTCCTTTTATCATCAAATATATATTTATAGATATAAATAAATAAATAAATAAATAAATATATCTATATATATCCACATATTTTAGCTTACGTGATGAGGTTTCCATGCCTACTTTCCTTGTATTGAGATCATTCAAAATCATCATTTTGATTTTGATTGTACCGTATTTCCTCTAATAAGCGCCGGGCCTCTAATAAGCGCCAGGTCTCCAATAAGCGCCGGGCCCCTAATAAGCGCCGGGGGGTCATTAGTAGTTGAGAAAATAAGCGCCGGGCCTCTTATAAGCGCCGGGTCTCTAATAAGCGCCGGGTCCTAACCGTTAGAAAAAGGCTCCCTCAGTAAACATTTTAGAGATATTCATGGTAAAAGACGGCTTAAAACGATTTTTAATTTCTGGGAAAGAAATAAGCGCCGGGTCTCCAATAAGCGCCGGGGGGTAAAGGGGTGCTGAAAAAATAAGCGCCCGGGCGCTTATTAGAGGAAATACGGTATGTTTCATGAGGACTCTGCAAACTCGCTACTAGGGAAGAAGGGGAAAGCTTACAACATGTATCTTAAGAAACTATAACAATAACAATTCAACCGTGTTTACATTGGACATAATGATATATATTTTGCTGTAGATGGGAGCGATGACTTTCTCTCTATATAGGCGACCAACGTGCCACATTTTGCACATACACTCCACACTGTCTAACACCAGTATTAGATTTACTACCTTGATGGTGTATCTGGCAATGCCTATGTGTATCAGTGATCAATTTTAAACAGTGGTAAAGGCAGTGGTTTCCATCAGTAAGTGGATAACTCTCCATTTCCTGATTTCATGTTTTCGAGCCAAACTGGGTTATTAATCATATTCATGATTTAGAGAAATATGTGATATGAGAATCTCAGAATATTCAAATAGAACAGTAAGGTATAGGTTCAGATTTTCTGTTATTTGTTTACATGTTTTTTACCAATTTTCACTTTTTTTGTGTTTTTTCTATAAGAAAATATAAAAAATTAGGGTCACCTCATGCAATTACTTTGTTTTAAGGGATAGTCCTATTGGGCTAGTTCTTATGGAAACGAATTTCAAGGGGACATCCAAATTTATTTTGATATGACCATAGCCTATCAACCAGTTTGTTATTTCTTAACTTATCAATAAATTAGGATAATACAGATGATTCGAAAGAAAGGTTAGAAGATGTGTCAATGAGTCAATGAGTCAGTATCAAGTTGTTTTGGCTGTTAACACATTTTAGCAGTGTAAATCAGGTGTTCATTATGTCTGTTACAGTAAAATAGATTTAGATAGCACAATTTCGTGTATAAATATTATTTTGACTAGTAAAATTCTTCTAATCACAACGTCATCATAATATCCAACATCAATGCCCCCTAAGCAAAATATCACCTTTAGCGTTTGATCTAAAACTGAAGCATAAGATAAATCCATTGATGAGTTGCCTTACTTCATCTCAGTGAAACATCAGAGCAAGATGTAATCCTTGAATATCCCAAATGAAAATAACATAACAAAGAAACAACACGAAAATCCTCCGGCTCGAAATAGCTTGAACACTTTGTAGATTTCACCATAGTGTTAGCATCACAGGAAGATAAATTAGTTTCAAATATGAGCAAACAGAGTAAAATCAACATCAAATGTATAATCGTTGTCGAATGCCACAGAAATGTTTACTGTTATGATTACTAGATTGAAAATCTTTTAGCGTTTTTTTTCCATTGTGTTTCTACAATGATCTATATTTTAATGTATGTTCATGTTTTATTATACGTAATTTTGTATCAAAACTGTATTTTTCGTTAGATCAATGCAAAGTTTTCAGTGTTTCTCATATCATACAAATTATTAAAGACTTTACTTAACTTTGCTTGACTTAAATGGTCAGAATAGATTCTTGCTTCTTCGGGATTGAATCAGATTTCACTACAAAGGATCCTGTTAACATGTCATTCCAGTCTTAAAATATACAGGAACTGAGTTCAATTAACATCTGTACAGATTTGATGCTGATAGTGCCTAGATGTCCTCTAGTCTTTTAGGCCAAATTTATAATAAGCAAAAAAAAAACAACAACAAAAACCTGAATACTTTAATATGAAAGTTTAATGCTGAAGTGCCGTCAGAAAGCCGGATATTCAGTATGTTTCGAAAAAAATGCATACATTGCACCAAGAGTCTTATAATAAACGTCAGCATTCTGTACTAAGGATAATTAATAAACGTCAGCATTCTGTACTAAGGATAATTAATAAACGTCAGCATTCTGTACTAAGGATAATTAATAAACGTCAGCATTCTGTACTAAGGATAATTAATAAACGTCAGCATTCTGTACTAAGGATAATTAATAAACGTCAGCATTCTGTACTAAGGATAATTAATAAACGTCAGCATTCTGTACTAAGGATAATTAATAAATGTCAGCATTCTGTAGTAAGGATAATTAAAAACGTCAGCATTCTGTACTAAGGATAATTGATAAACGTCAGCATTTTGGACTAATGATAATTAATAAACGTCAGCATTATGGACTAATGATAATTAATAAACGTCAGCATTCTGTACAAAGGATAATTAAAAACATTATCATTCTTTGCCAATGACAATCAATAATTGTCAGCATTGTGTACTTTTGACAATAAATTAAGATCAATTTGTACTAATGACAATTGATAAACATCATCATTCTGTACTAATGACATTAATAAACATCATTCTGTACTAATGACAAATAATAAATATCATCATTCTGTACTAATGACAAATAATAAATATCATCATTCTGTACTAATGACAAATAATATTAAACATCATCATTCTGTACTAATGACAAATAATAAACATCATCATTCTGTACTAATGACAAATAATATTAAACATCATCATTCTGTACTAATGACAAATAATAAACATCATCATTCTGTACTAATGACAAATAATAAACATCATCATTCTGTACTAATGACCATTTATAAACATCATTCTGTATTAATGATAATTAATAAACGTTATCATACTGTGCTAATGACAACTATTGAACTAATAAACATCAATCTGTACTAATGACAATTAATAAACATCATTCTGTACTAATGACAATTGATAAACATCGTTCAGATTTTGATAATTTTTTTCAAATATACGACCCAAAAACAACCAAATATCAACATGCATGATATTTATAATCGTATTTGTAGTATATAGTATTTTTCGTCTAGTTCCGTCTCAATAAAATCTAATTAACTTATCAACTTTAGTTTTGATACGTAGTGTACGATCTGCTACATTACAACGAGGCTAATACCAAGAAGTAAATAGCTTAGAGGGAAGACTTTCTCTCATTTGTTGCGAGAACAGTTAAGTATTCAATTTAAAACCCTATTAAATTAAACCTTAATAACCTGCAATCCGTTCACTTGTGTTTCTCATTAACAGAGAGCATTTATTGATCTGTTCCAGTGTAGAGAATAATTCAAGGAAGTTAGCTAGTGATGCAGATGGTTTGAAAAGGAATAGGCAGAGAAGCTCTCGAATATTTCCACGTAATGAGTGAGTAATATTCAACAAGCTTGAGAGTTCTTTAAAGATGACATGTATTGTAATGTTCATTGATTTAGAAGCTACAGTTCTTGACGACGTTGATAACCGTTCCATGTTGAGAATAGATTGCACTTTGGTTTTATATTGCACTTTGGAAAGCATATTCTGGCTTTTGCCAAGTTTGAAATTTCTAATTTTTGTTTCGAAAATGAACTCACATAAACTACTTCCTATCTTCCCTCTGTTAGTGTTCACTGTTTGTGTGGCAACTGATGTTATTATATAATTTTATTTTAGGTAAACATTTTCATAGACTAAAGTTTCCTCTTGCAAACATTAAACTCAGATTAAATCATTCTTTTTAGAACAAAATAATGTTTTCTTCATGAAGTTTATGTAAGTTGATACAAGAGGAACAATCGTTATGTAACGCCGTGTATAATCCCTTTAGAAAATCTAATACAGGGATTTTTTCAAATCTCCGGACATTGTTAAGTGGCTGGTGCAGTCAAACTTACGTTTTGATTGTGTTAAGTCATGGAAATATAGAAAAGAGTTAGTTCTGTGTAAAAATAATCATATAATTCTTTAACGTTTTACAATTAAAAAATCAGACGTGATACTTCGAAACAAGCATATTATCATCGCTTTATTTTCAATAATGATACAACGTGAATATGATTTACATTGAGGGGAGATGTGTATAACAATTTAAATAAGTAAACAGTCTTTTCGCAAGTATCATATGCATAGCCCAGACAGGAGTTGCCAGTACTAACTGCTTTAACCTGCAAAATGAAATGTTTTAAAGACAGCCTTTTGGTATATGTGTTTAAAATTTGATTAATGTTATATCTTTGTCCAACCATTCCTTTGGTAGTCATAGATAATGACACTACAATCGAGTTTTTTATCACCCACTTTGTCCTAGCCAAATTTAAATACTTAAAAACCTCAAAACACGTGCCCTGAAGACATGTTTAAAAGCATGACCACTCAACTTCTAATTATCTAAGCGGTGTGATCGTGAATTAAATTTCAACGTCTTTAAGAAAAGAAATGATGAAAATTACAGGTTTTCATCGAGCTCTCCGCCCTGGGCAGTATAAATATGCAATTTCTTTCAGCTGTTAAATTGAGCAGCGTGTTCGCCCACCATTAACTTGCTCTTCTAAATTTGGATTAAGTTAGCACCTGAATAATGGGAAGCTATTTTGCATGTGTGAAGGTATTTGATCGTGATTATGGAATATAGCCCTGTGGGTACTTATAATCTTATTTTATTGCATTGATAGCATGGAAAACTATCGTGTTTTTTATTGTTACAAAGATAAAGTTTTATCCAATTATTTTGAAAACAAAGATTGCTTTTCATGTTAGGAATACAAATTCAATTCACATTTTATTTTCTGAATATATTCCAACAAAAGCCTTTTGGGTAAAGAGTATTGAAATTCGCTTCGGCAACAATAACATGACGTCAATAAGGAGAGCGATTCTGACGTCACAATCTAAGAATGATGTCAGAGTGACTGAAATATGAATAACTTGCATACATGTATACATTGCTGAATGTGAAAAATCTTCAGAGATATGAATTGTCACCTTTATTCACATGTATGTAAAATGATAAATCTAGAATACTTACGTGTTTAACTAGTTTGAGAAATTTAGATTTAACAGGGTCATGGTACTTGGATACTAGCCTCCCGTCTACTTAATATACTTTATATATTAAACTGCAAAAATAAACAAAAGAAATAAATTCTTTAGTGCACTACAAACCACTGCTCTTGTCAGTCTATATAAATAATTTCCCAGGTGGTCTTTTATTCGGTGTACCAGTTAATGACCAAAATACATAGGCATCGGTCTTAAATACAAGAGAACAACTGCTGTCTCAGATGTTTTATCGATTGTGGGTTTATTTGCTCGACCGGTATGTGAGAAAGCTAGAATATTGTACCTGGTTAAACGGGAACCTAATTATTTTTGTAATGGTTATACAGATATTATCGATTCAAGTTGTCTAGTTTCTTAACGTACTCTATATACCCTGATTCATTGATGTGGACATATCTTGACATTACACAAACATTGCTGTCATGGTCTATATACCCTGAATTACTGATGTGAATATCCCTTGACATTACACAAACAATGCTGTTACGCTCTATATGCCCTGCATCATTGATGTGGATATCTCTTGATGTTACATAAACATTGCTGTTATGCTCTATATGCCCTGAGTCATTGATGTGGATATCTCTTGATGTTACACAAACATTGTTGTTATGCTCTATATGCCCTGAGTCATTGATGTGGATATCCCTTGATGTTACACAAACAATGCTGTTATGCTCTATATGCCCTGAATCATGATGTGGATATCTCTTGATGTTACACAAACATTGCTGTTATGCTTTATATGCCCTGAATCATTGATGTGGATATCCCTTGATATTACACAAACATTGCTGTTATGCTCTATATGCCCTGAATCATTGATGTGGATATCTCTTGATCTAACACAAACATTGCTGTTATGCTCTATATGCCCTGAATCATTGATGTGGATATCTCTTGATATTACACAAACATTGCTGTTATGCTCTATATGCCCTGAATCATTGATGTGGATATCTCTTGATATTACACAGACATTGCTGTTATGTTCAATATACCCTGAATCATTGATTTGGGTATCTCTTGATATTACACAGACATTGCTGTTATGTTCAATATACCCTGAATCATTGATGTGGATATTTCTTGATATTACACAGACATTGCTGTTATGCTCTATATGCCCTGAATTACTGATGTGGATATCTCTTGATGTTACACAAACATTGTTGTTATGCTCTATATGCCCTGAATTACTGATGTGGATATCTCTTGATGTTACACAAACATTGTTGTTATGCTCTATATGCCCTGAATTACTGATGTGGATATCTCTTGATGTTACACAAACATTGTTGTTATGCTCTATATGCCCTGAATTACTGATGTGGATATCTCTTGATGTTACACAAACATTGTTGTTATGCTCTATATGCCCTGAATTACTGATGTGGATATCTCTTGATGTTACACAGACATTGCTGTTATGCTCTATATGCCCTGAATCATTGGTGTGGATATCTCTTGATCTAACACAAACATTGTTGTTATGCTCTATATGCCCTGAATTACTGATGTGGATATCTCTTGATATTACACAAACATTGCTGTTATGCTCTATATGCCCTGAATCATTGGTGTGGATATCTCTTGATCTAACACAAACATTGTTGTTATGCTCTATATGCCCTGAATTACTGATGTGGATATCTCTTGATGTTACACAAACATTGCTGTTATGCTCTATATGCCCTGAATCAATGGTGTGGATATCTCTTGATGTTACACAAACATTGCTGTTATGCTCTATATGCCCTGAATCATTGGTGTGGATATCTCTTGATGTTACACAAACATTGCTGTTATGCTCTTTATGCCCTGAATCAATGGTGTGGATATGCCTTGTTATTACACAAATATTGCTGTTATGCTCTTTATGCCCTGAATCATTGGTGTGGATATCTCTTGATATTACACAAACAATTCTGTTACTAGGCGCATCAAAATGGGACGTTCTCCACGTTTTGATCATGTTGTGGGATATTAGATAGAATTTGTTCTTCTTAATAGAAAGAAAGTATATATTGTTTTAATTGTTTCTCGTTCCCGTTTACGTCTGTTTCCATTTTGCAACAGTTATAATGTTTGTGCAAGTTTTGTTCATACCTATATTCATATTTGACACGAGGTTACAAAAATTTTAATAAAAGTTTTTATCATAATTCAATAGGAAATAGCTTGTCACAAACCAAGCATTAAAATCAAACAAAACAAGACTACGTTGATTTTAATGGTAAACGCGGTTTATGGTTTGTGAATAAAAGAGGAGTCCTTCTCGCTCTTGTTTTAAAGACATTTATATTGAGAGGTAGATTAAAGAATTTGATATATTATGTACTTTTATTTGAACAACACCATCGAAAAGAAAATTGCAAACTAGATCACAGTCGAGATAATTTGTTCAAAATCAAGTGTGATGTTTGTGTGGTCATAACAAGGTCCGAGCTGGTCACTTTGATTGTTTGTGTCAGCGCCAATCTAATTACTGTCGCCGTGGGAGGATTAAACAGACCAAACATCTTGATGAACTTAGCAGACTGGACGAGCAGACGGCCAGTGGAGGTCAATCTGTGTGTTGTGATGTGGTGATGATCAGCAGAGAAAAAGAGGGGAGGAATTAAAGACAAGGGCAGAGAGATAGACAGACAGAAAGAGGAGAAATTAAAGACAAGGGCAGAGGGATAGACAGAGAGAAAGAGAGGAGAAATTAAAGACAAGGGCAGAGAGACAGACAGAGAGAAAGAGGGGAGGAATTAAAGACAAGCGCAGAGAGACAGACAGAGAGAAAGAGGAGAAATTAAAGACAAGTGCAGAGGGATAGACAGAGAGAAAGAGGGGAGAAATTAAAGACAAGGGCAGAGAGACAGACAGAGAGAAAGGGGAGGAATTAAAGACAGAGACAGACAGAGAGAAAGAGGGGAGAAATTAAAGACAAGGGCAGAGAGACAGACAGAGAGAAAGGGGAGGAATTAAAGACAGAGACATAGACAGAGAGAAAGAGGGGAGAAATTAAAGACAAGGGCAGAGAGACAGACAGAGAGAAAGAGGAGGAATTAAAGACAGAGACAGGCATAGGGAAAGTGGGGAGAAATTAAAGACAAGGGCAGAGAGACAGACAGAGAGAAAGGGGAGGAATTAAAGACAGAGACAGGCATAGGGAAAGAGGGGAGGAATTAAAGACAAGGGCAGAGAGACAGACAGAGAGAAAGGGGAGGAATTAAAGACAGAGACATAGACAGAGAGAAAGAGGGGAGAAATTAAAGACAAGGGCAGAGAGACAGACAGAGAGAAAGGGGAGGAATTAAAGACAGAGATAGGCATAGAGAAAGAGGGGAGGAATTAAAGACACGGGCAGAGAGATAGACAGAGAGAAAGGGGAGGAATTAAAGACAGAGACAGGCATAGAGAAAGAGGGGAGGAATTAAAGACAAGGGCAGAGAGACAGACAGAGAGAATGGGGAGGAATTAAAGACAGAGACAGGCATAGGGAAAGAGGGGAGAAATTAAAGACAAGGGCAGAGAGACAGACAGAGAGAAAGGGGAGGAATTAAAGACAGAGACAGGCATAGGGAAAGAGGGGGGAAATTAAAGACAAGGGCAGAGAGACAGACAGAGAGTAAGGGGAGGAATTTAAGACAGAGACAGGCATAGGGAAAGAGGGGATAAATTAAAGACAAGGGCAGAGAGACAGACAGAGAGAAAGGGGAGGAATTAAAGACAGAGATAGGCATAGGGAAAGAGGGGAGGAATTAAAGACAAGGGCAGAGAGACAGACAGAGAGAATGGGGAGGAATTAAAGACAGAGACAGGCATAGAGAAAGAGGGGAGGAATTAAAGACACGGGCAGAGAGATAGACAGAGAGAAAGGGGAGGAATTAAAGACAGAGATAGGCATAGAGAAAGAGGGGAGGAATTAAAGACACGGGCAGAGAGATAGACAGATAGAAAGGGGAGGAATTAAAGACAGAGACAGGCATAGAGAAAGAGGGGAGGAATTCAAGACAAGGGCAGAGAGACAGACAGAGAGAATGGGGAGGAATTAAAGACAGAGACAGGCATAGGGAAAGAGGGGAGGAATTAAAGACAAGGGCAGAGACATAGACAGAGAGAAAGAGGGGAGAAATTAAAGACAAGGGCAGAGAGACGGACAGAGAGAAAGGGGAGGAATTAAAGACAGAGACAGGCATAGGGAAAGAGGGGAGGAATTAAAGACAAGGGCAGAGAGACAGACAGAGAGAATGGGGAGGAATTAAAGACAGAGACAGGCATAGAGAAAGGGGGAGGAATTAAAGACAAGGGCAGAGAGATAGACAGAGAGAAAGGGGAGGAATTAAAGACAGAAATAGGCATAGAGAAAGAGGAGAGGAATTAAAGACACGGGCAGAGAGACAGACAGAGAGAAAGGGGAGGAATTAAAGACAGAGACAGGCATAGAGAAAGAGGGGAGGAATTAAAGACAAGGGCAGACAGACAGAGAGAAAGGGGAGGAATTAAAGACAGGGGCTAAGAGATAGACAGAGAGAAAAGGGGAGGAATTAAAGACAAGGGCTAAGATATAGACAGAGAGAAAGAGGGGAGGAATTTAAGACAAGGGCAGAGACATAGACAGAGAGAAAGAGGGGAGGAATTAAAGACAAGGGCAGAAAGACAGACAGAGAGAAAGAGGGGAGGAATTAAAGACAAGGGCAGAGAGATAGACAGAGAGAAAGAGGGGAGGAATTAAAGACAGAGACAGGCATAGGGAAAGAGGGGAGGAATTAAAGACAAGGGCAGAGAGACAGACAGAGAGAATGGGGAGGAATTAAAGACAGAGACAGGCATAGAGAAAGGGGGAGGAATTAAAGACAAGGGCAGAGAGATAGACAGAGAGAAAGGGGAGGAATTAAAGACAGAAATAGGCATAGAGAAAGAGGAGAGGAATTAAAGACACGGGCAGAGAGACAGACAGAGAGAAAGGGGAGGAATTAAAGACAGAGACAGGCATAGAGAAAGAGGGGAGGAATTAAAGACAAGGGCAGACAGACAGAGAGAAAGGGGAGGAATTAAAGACAGGGGCTAAGAGATAGACAGAGAGAAAAGGGGAGGAATTAAAGACAAGGGCTAAGATATAGACAGAGAGAAAGAGGGGAGGAATTTAAGACAAGGGCAGAGACATAGACAGAGAGAAAGAGGGGAGGAATTAAAGACAAGGGCAGAAAGACAGACAGAGAGAAAGAGGGGAGGAATTAAAGATGGGAATCTTCCTTTTATTTGTATGTGTTATATTAATTTTTCTCGAAACATGTATGACAAAAAGTGCTCTCTCATAATACCGAAAAGAATGACTCATCGTTTTATTATGTACTTTATTAGTCAATGTATTAGATTATTGTACGATTGTTAGGAGGGACTTAATGATTTCTCAGCCTGTCTGCGTTTCGCAAATGACATATCAATTAAGCTGAAGTGAATTTGTTGAAGAGAGAATGTTCATTATGCCCCACAAAATGTTGAAAGAGAAAGAAGGCGAAAGCTTGTCAATCAGTACAATATTGTCATAAATCAAAATTAATATTGAATGCAATAAATTTCAAGAAAGAATGAAACGAGGATCATAGATATAAAGGTATTTAAGTATTTAAGTACAAAATTTAGATTTCTTTAACTGAAAATTGGCTTTCCAATAAGGAGGTTAGAAAAGTTTCTTTTTCGTTTGGTTACATGTATTTTAGTCAAGTCAAAACATACTGCTTGGCCATGACATACGTTAGTTGTCTAATATTGACCTTCAACAAATGTTATCAGATTTAATTATTTCGTGCGCGAAACTGACGTGTTAGTTGCATTTTTTCACTTCTAGACATCAATATCATCAATATGTTCTCACGATCATTCAATTAACGTATTCCTTCTCTGCGACGTTTGAAATGTATAGTTTCAGTGACATACACGTCTATTTCTAGCCACAGATGGCAAATGTATGTATTATTCTTTGAGAGGCATTTTAGAAGTTTGAATGCAGAGGAATATTTGGGTGACAATTTCTTTGTTCATTGTATGCGACGTAGGACTTGGGAACTCTTTGTCGAAATACGTAAAATATATACGTAAGATATAGACTCTGTATACGGAAATATAAAAAACCTCAAACAGTAGTACTGTAAAACTTTGACAAAAGTTTACCGAAACATAACATAATCACTTGTATAACCTAATATAGATTAAATGATCAATACTGATAAATAAGTGTCAATGTTCAAACAAATATCCCACTTATTTAACATAATGAATTCAATGTTAAATCATCGGTGGTGAGGAATTTGAAGGTAAAATCATTTCATATGAACAAAATATGATTTAGCTAAAAACTAAGAAATAACCATATTTTATACATTTTACACGTCCTATCATTATCATACATGGTGAATCATAACCAGGGACATAGTTTCAATATGTGCAAATGTGCACTTTTGCCTAGAAACGATTGTTTCAACGCGAGTTCCGTTTTCGTCGTCTATGACGTCGTGCATGAATTGCTAGTTAAGTTACTGTAGCAAAGGAAGCAGACCATTTTCTTGATATTTTCAAACACATTAAATGGAATAAAATCGGATATGAAGAAATTCTTACACTCGGGGTGTGTCATATAACATTTACGAAACTCTTGCAAATTTGTTAATAACCCTCGCTCTCGCTCGATCAATACAAATTGTCACTTTTTTCATAAATGTACGTCATATGACACACTTCCTCGGGTAATAATCACTATATATGACAACATCGAAACAACTTACTCTATCAAATATGATTTAGGCGTTCTCGTCATGATAGGAAATTGCTAAGTTTTGACATTGTTGGTGGCAAGTAGTGAAACTGTCTTATAAAGAAGATATCAGATTTAAGACTTCATGCATGTACATATACTATATATATGTGTATGTGTGTTTAATTAGTATTATTGTTTATAATTATGGCTTTCATTTACCACGTATTCAAGAAATGTAAAAGAATTGAATGAACTGAAAGAAAGTACTTGAATAAATATATATAAAAAGGATTACGTTTCATTGATATAAGTGTTTGTATTATCTGTATCTGTGTCTCTTTCTCACTCTCTCTATCAACGCCCCTCTGTCTCAGTCTCTTTCACTATGACTAAGGGACCACATAAAAATCCAAGGAAAGGATGCGGTTATTACGTTGCAATTGCCATTGCCGGAGGAGTATTACTGGCCCTTTAATTTGTACTCTGCAACTGTCTGTACTCCTCTCACAGAAGATGTTGTCAACTCTCGATATTCTCAGGCGAAGTCGTAAGGTAAGGATATAGATCAAACACACGTATGGATGTGATGTTTTGCAATTGATAACTTTTTCAATCTAGGCCTTGGAAAATTCTTTAAAGAAACAAATTTATAATGCTTGATAAATATAGCCGCACGTGAAATAGGGCGTGGTTAAGCTCAAATAAGAAATATCAATAGCGCTCGAACTCACTCTTTCTGTCTCTGTCTGTCTCTCATATGAACCTAATGTCTTTTGGCACATTTCGTAACCTTTCGTTATCGACATAATTTTTGCTACTTATAACACATTTCGAACAAGTGAAACGTATCAAACAAATTATTGAAATAATCAAGAATATCTTCATCTAAAACCTCATGTTATTAAAACATATGATGAAAATTAAAGGTACCTTGAAGTAGTCTCAATATTTCCATCCAATTAAGTACGAATTCAAAATTCTTTTTCAGATTTGTCTGTCTGTCTCTCTCTGTGTCTCTCTGTGTCTCTCTGTGTCTCTCTGTGTCTCTCTCTCTCTCTCTCTCTCTTTACATTTTCTCTCTTTGTTAGAATAGATCATTAATTGTTATAATAGATATAGAGAGAGATATGACTTTGACATGAAACATACATTTCCTCCGAAAGATGATCATGTACACCTTATTAGATTGACCTAATTAGATTGTCCTACTTTGGTCATCATGAATACACTTCATGACCTGTAAACTCAAGGTTGTGATAGTTTTCTCTCGATTTACGACTTTCACTGGTCATACGTTGTCAACAAGGGATAGCACCATCATGTTTCATTAAACAAATCTGAACTGAAGTCAACCAACCTTGATTCGAGTAAGTCATTGAAACTGTCACGTCATTGGGAACTGTTGGCCTCCCAAGACGCTTTGGTTGTTTGTTAAAAAATTGTAAAAGAACCCATATTTTCGAAATCTTAACAAGACAAGGGTAAAGCATTTCAGTACAACATTTACATTTAGATATCCAGAGGGACATACGTAGTATGAGTTTGTCTTTACTGCAGTGAATGGTTGTATGTTCCTTAAATTGGTATGATATACAATATACCTTACCTCTGATTACCCAGAATCCATGTTTACTACATTAATAGTAGATATAATAGAATTCTGGAATTATAACAACCAAGAATAAGACTGGTTTTTTTGTGTCGAATGACATATAGAGAATCTCACCCAAGTGTCTTCTGATATCAAATATATCAGCACGAGTTGATAAAAGTTACAAATATCAACAAGTCAAAAGAGATAAGGGTGATATTCTATTTATCATCCAATATTTCTTTATTATTTTAAAATAAAATGAACATCTCTGAACACAAAACTGACATTTGGCTTTCGATGCTGTGATGTCATATCATTGTGACATCATCATGATTTTGACTTCAAAGCATTGTGATGTCATTACTTGATGATGCAAAAGTGTTTTGATGTTATGCAGGCGACGCAAATAGGGAATTGTTCAAAATCAACTGTTAAAACGATACCTCTAGGAGATATCGCTCGATCTCATACACGCGATATCTCCTGTTGAACCCAGTTCTGGATGATTACAGAGAAGATAGATAGATTGCCTTATTTCCTCCAAATTTGAAGATTAAAGGAATGTTTATACAGTTATAAGGCAAGAAAGGTACATGTAACACTATTTACAATAGAAACTGATGCGAAAACAAATGTTTACATTTTTGGTGAGTTTGAGCAGCACATCAAAAAACCATATTTGTGGTTCTATGGATGACATGCATTCGGGAAGGCCCCCAAGGAGGAATAATACTGTTACGTCATCCTCTTGTGACCATAGATCAACAAAACTGTCCACAGGCATAATATCACATGTATCTTCAAACAGTACATTACGTATTTGCATGTTAAGAGTACAAAACATAAATACATGTTCAACAATGTCATTGGCGACAATACCACACAGACATTCAGCCGACTGGACTTTTGAAGTACTCTGCTTGACAATATTCGAGAGCGATGTAGTTTTATCTGGATACATAAAGCACACTTGCCAGATTCTATTTGAACCGTTACATTGTACAGCTCTGTATCTAATCATATCGTGTCTAGAGAGAAGTTGTTTCTCTTGTATACAAGATTCATATGTTCTTATCAGTTCATTTACAATAGAGGGCCAGGCAGATTTACGTGGCACAGAAAATTGCATGTAACATATGTAACATATCATATTTATGCATAGTTCTAGTCATGCTACATACAGGTGACATATAACATTTCTTGACATGTTAAGTGTCATACAACTGCAGAATACGACCAATGAATACTTGTTTGAATAAAAATAACTTCCTGCTCTACACAGCTAACCAAAAAATAGGAGAATTTGATTGTGAATGTATCCCTGTATAGAGAGAAGATTTAGCTTATCGATACAAGCAGGTCTTGATGTATGTTTAGGTAGTCCCGGCACAATCTTGTTGAAATAACGCTGGACAGTTTCAAGCATTTCGTATTCCTTTTGTTTTATATATCCCAATACACCACAACTAAAGACGCAGCAAGGTAATATAACTCTCTCCCAAATACGAGCAGATGCTAGAGGGTTTAGTCCACCAAGGTACAGACCAGAACTTCTGTTGCTATGAATTAGCTTCTAAAGTTTATCACACACCAGATCAATGTGGTAATTAGATAATTGTGAGTTGGATATATATACTCCAGCATGTATGACAGAGTTTCAAATAGGGAGCACATCATTACCACATGTGGTGTGTACATAGGTAAAGAACTTGCAATGAGATGAAAAAGTGCACTTTTGCTCACATGATATGAAAGTTTTGCTTACATGATATGAAATATGAAAGATATGTCAAAGTTTACCTAGCATGGTAAGATGATGGAAAACATTATTTCATAGTTTAGAATTTAAGAGTCATTCAATCGGTGACAAACCTTAAGAACCGGAGACCAATATTAACCTATGTACGTGCTTATACTCGACTTCATAGTCATAGTGCACATATGCAAAGGTCTAATCATTTAATTATTTTTTTCACATGCATGAAACTAACACCTGACGTCCTCCCACAACTTAATCATTGTTCTACACCCAGATTGACTTGGATGTTTTAGTTGCATCTCGGATTGTTAAAGCAAACACAATGACCCAGTCAACCGACGCCGACTTGTTATACCGATCTCTCTTAATTAATCTCGTGGGACCTTGGAACGAGAATTGAAAAAAATCAGTCTGTTATGTTTCACAGATTTTCAGGAAGCGAGACGAGACTTCCCTTCTTAGATCAACATCCACCTGTCATGAGACTATACGCTTGTATCGATTTAAAGTAAAGGAATTAATTTTGTAATGTCAATTATGATTGCATGGTGGCAGAATGATAGAAGCTCTTGATTAAAATCAAATTGATACTGTTTCAAAGGGCATATATTGTTTAAAAAAGCTCGACGAGAAGAAAATAACGATCAACTCCTATGAAGTGTATGTAAAAGAAAACAGGTTACTGATTAAGTCCCGCAGACCATATATGTACATGTATGTAATATTTGTATTTCAATATTGGCTTAATAATGAAACCTTAATAGACCTACGATCTTACATGCAATAAAAGCTAATGTAATCACAAAAGAATACAAATATGTTTAGTTCTTAATTCTTGACAAGCTATTATTTATTACCTTAAAAACTGTTAGTAGTTTTTACCGCAATGATGATGATGATGATGATGATGATGATGATGATGATGATGATGATGATAGGCAAAAAACTTTGTGGTATTCGATACATTTATCAAATCTTAGAAAAATCTATGATCGGTTGTATAGAATTACATCTACAACTTCATAATATCATTATTTTTTTGGATCAAATCACTTATGCTTAGCCATTTGGACATGCATGATTTCACCGAGTCTCGAACCCTTGAACCGCCAAGTGCGTAATGGCAAGTGCGTTAATGATGACACATGTGATTGACAAAGCCATCATTAATCGTGCATAATCCATTAAGCTCCAACACTTATCCAGCAAATACGTCAGGAAAGTGACGATAAGGCCATCTAATATTCATACCGCGATCTTTATCCCCTAACAAGCGAGCCGCTATCCAAAATCACGTGATACCCGATCGCGATAAGTTACCGCGGCATGTGCTTTTCATGGCAAGCAAGTCACGTGGCGCAATCGAGCACGCCTGATTGATCTAATTCACATGACGTTTTCCCATGAGCTATTCTATCTTGGGCGAATCAAGCAGGAACCTGGAATTTATTCAATATAATTTCAATTAATTTGAAGAAAATGGATTTTCAATTCAAAAGTTTGTAATTTAAAAATATATCGATTTGATTTGTCAGATTTAAGATGTTTCTATTCACGCCAATTATAGGATTGTCCTAATCATGTTTGAATTGTGTCGATTTAATTTGTTTACAAGTCAGTTTTTGGCAATTGTTTTGTGATTGATATGTAATGACACTTGTTTTGTATTTTGACATTGAATAAACGTAATTTCCATTTAATATTCTTCCTATTGACCAGTTGTATATTTTGTTTGTGTCAAAAGATGTTAACAATTAATGTCAGTCAAATATCAACATCAACTAGATGCAGATATATTGACTCAATGTTTGTATGTTGTGAACATATTCATTTATGCAAAAATAAATAAATAGAGAATCCAACCCAAACAACAAATGTACACTCATTTGAGCATCCAAGTCGTTCATTCTATGTGACAACTGAGCATGCGCAAGATTACAGCCGCTTGAGTCGAAACTACGCAGCCCATGTGACAGAAGTCAAGATGTCAAAAACATGACTGCCAACTTCTTACTGTAGTATTTGTCGGTCAAATGTAGCGCTTTGAGCTTATCTAAGGGCGTGGAAAAGGCGCAATATAAGTATTCACATTATTATTATTATTATTGTTAAATTCCCTAAACGAGAATAGTCAATCCGTATAAGGTTCACCTATCTACTAAGTCTACTTTCAGCCTTTCCATTTCTACTCATTGTTAAAGCACTGTGTTACAATTGCCCCCATTGGGGGTAGCTCTGTTTAATGATATTTTAACAGTAGACCACTTAAAGTTTCAAACAAATGTCTGCACTGTGATATGGCAGTTAAACTTAGGTTAAATACATATTTTGTATTACAACACACATACGAACGATTTCTATTGCTTGTGAAATAATACTTTCGACTGCAAAAATATTTTTTGGTCTTTTTTTATCTATCTAGACTCTGCTTGAACGTAAACTTTTGGGGTAATCGCCCCTGTTACAATTGCCCCCGCTCCTTATTTCATTGCAAATATTATTGTATGATCAAAACCATGGACTATTTTAAGGAGAGTGGTTTCAGTACTGTTGAACGGTAGTTTTCGTGTCTAATACTTTCTTAACATAAACAGGTTGATTATTTGTTAAGCACATAATACGCATGCAAAGGGGACCAATATAACTTTATTTCAGTTGTTGGAGTTAAGGTAAATTGACAATGACTTATAGACCGGTAGTTCAAGAATTTTGTGAAGTCACATGTTCAGAATGATATATTTTGTCTTTGTGATATATATTTGTCATATCTCTTTTACTATACTGACCGGTAAGTGATCGTTTTGAAAGTTTTCATTTATAAATATTGAATTTAGTTGTATTAATAATGGGGTTTACAACATCATTAAGTTTCTCATGGTAGCAAATTAGATTTGTTTTATTCCTGTTTTCTCCTTGATCCAATCCTATGAACCGTTCCAAATATGTTTATATCATATGTATTATTGATTTAGTCTCCTTTTGACATAGGTCAATTTGTTGGTGTTATCTGCTGTTTTCTTATCGATGAAAATATTATATTTGTAAATGTCGTCGTATATTCCCAATTTCACGTTTGCAAAGTAATATTACCGTGAGCAAACCTCTTTTTACCCAATGCAAGTTGGCACTTTCAGTCAAGAGCAGGTGTAAATGTTGACTACCATGACCAAATGACGTTGTTCCACTTTCCTGGTAAAGTTCGTCGTTCAAGACACTGTGGCTTTACACATGTGCAGAAAATGGTCACTTAGAAGAACGTCAACAGCACTTTTGAGACAAATAATAATATAAACACTTTTTTGTCCTCAGTACAAGTATACATGTTGGAAATTTGTTTCGTGCCTAGTCACCCGGCAGGAACAGTTAAATCGTTGTTCTGCCTTACAAGTCTAAGTGTCAATCAAGACAGCAAGTCTTTTGGTATGACGCAACCGGGAATCGAACCCCTGTCTTCCGGGTGACGAGCCGAAACTCTACTACTGAGCTACGTCCCCGGTTCCTTCACTTATACACGTACTGACACGTGGTGACCTAAAACTAAAAAGTTCATCCTACATGACCTTTTTATTAGAATTGAGGCGATATAGTCAAGCCAACGTTGATAGAGCTTAATTTATTTAGTTATACTTTGGAACATATAAATGTCTGATAAAGAACTTATCGAGTGCACAAAAGGTCACTACTCAAATATGTGCTGTTTGGTCCTTATAGCCGTATTTAATGCCACCCTTCACGAGAAGCTGAGATTTATCTGGCGAGACACCCCTTTTGTGACGTCATAAAAATAATCATTGCCACGTGATAGAAACTTTTGTTGTAACAATATCACAGAAATGATGACCATGCTACTCAGTTAGAAAAGTCATCTGACGATGTAACAATATGTAGCATGGTATTTCAGTTGAAGCGATGAGATGTCAATTTGTAAGGGTGGCGTTCACTAATGTCTACATGGAAGAATGCCTACTCATTTTATCAAAACATCTTTAACACCAGTGGCTTAAAGAACGAGTCTAGTTAACATGTCAGTTTTATGGAGTTTTTTTACAACCGTAAATTAAAGTTAATTAAATGGGTTGAAATATCTTTGCTGGAAAATCGAAAAGTGATGACGTCAAGTTCAGCGGTTGTTTAACAGACACATGGCAGACAAACATTTCACAAAAAATTTAGTGAGACTTGTAACTAGTCTTAACTAGTATGTTGAATTTAGAAACATTAAGCAATATTGTTTATATGCAATGAGTTATTTATATTAAGTTGTTGATTAAGCATTGTGCAGAAGCCAATGTCCATATCTGATATTAGCGAATTCGCTGGTTCACATTCAAGGGATAGGCTTTAATATCCTAGCTTATGTGCATGTTGGATAATTCTTAAAAACTAGCAGATTATGTTACGAGAAAACCATATCTGAAATTCTACGCGTTTGTATTCAATAAGGGTATTAAACCCCGACCCAACGCCCACATCAAACGGATCACAAATCGCCTATGCTAAAGGCTGCCTCATCAAAAGCAGGAATGATGGGTGACGGAAAGGAAACGAATCGCAGCTAATATAATTTGATAGGATTGCGAAGCTCCCGCTAATGACTGGAAATAGTTTGTTCCGATATGACCCAAAGTCATCAATCTGCCAAGTGGCCAGGTCTGAGACAAATATCATTTTCTTCTTTCTTATCACTTCCCACAGAAGTAAACCCCTTTGAGAATGTGGGGGGCTTTGGACGCTGTCCGTATATCAATTACGAGCCCGGATTATTTTGGTTCGTTTTAGAAAGCCCGATCCAATATTTCAACATGACATACGGGCTCTTGGAGACAAGAGAGCAATATGGCGGATAAAATCAAAATGGCGAAGGTTATGGCCATCTGTCGACCTCAGGTCGTATGTGGACCTATTTATTGGCAAAAGAAGGGGATTGGCATCGCGTTTTAGCTTGCTGGAATATCGAGAGCCGAGATTGTGTTAATTTACTTTTCAAGCGCTTCTGGACAACTGAGTGACGTATCTTGAAGACGACAGCGGAGAGACGACATTCAGCGAGGAAATTATTCACGGAGTTAATAGAATCGTTCAAGTTAATTACCCGCTAATGTTAACACTATAGTTTTCCTCTTTATTCAAGCGAAAATCGACAGATGTGTTCTAATAGGTGTCGCTGTCGGATAGAGTGAAAAGCGATGTGAGGAGATAACACTTGGCCTTGTAATAGCTCATTCAGAGAACTCCTTGCATTGTTACCACGCACGAGTATATTACACTACATTTGCCGCATTGTTGCTCTATCTCTGAAGAGTTTAATTAAGATCTGGATGATGGAGTGTTAAGAATTAACTACCATGGCTTCAGAGTTTTGTAACTATGAGCTATTCTTTCGTGAGAGTTCTTTTCAATTCATATCACCGTATTAACCTCTGTAAACAATCATGACGTTTAAACAATACGGAATCGATTTGAATTTGAGACACCGATGTAACCAAAATTTAAAGTTGAAATTAATTGCAAGTTTGAATTTTGTTGTCATTTCACACATGACTAACCGTTTCTTTTGCTTTATATATGTCAAATGGAGATATTTCGTTTTTCTGTGGCGTTCGATGTTTACAAAAGTTAACTTTAGGTTATTCAATACCAATCGGCCGTTAATATAATGATTCTGTCATAACCTCAAGATACAGATACTGAATGTGCCATGTAAATACATGTGAAATACAAGCCGACCAAGAACCTTATTTTAAAGAGGCAGTATCACGTTTTTAGGGGAATATATGGTGTATGTCAAGAAAATGAAAATGAATGGTTCCAATTGAAAGACAATGTATTTGAACTAAATGAAGCAGTACTATAACAAATATTTAATGGAAAGATCAGCCGTGCGATTTCTTTTTCTTACACAAAATGAATTAAAGGTGTTCACACAAAAATGGCAGCCAATAGACTTTATGTAATTCTTTACAATGTGTTCCCTGAGTATGGGTGATTGGTTTGTGTAATGAGATTTTTTTCACTATCAAAATAATACATTGAGCATTAACGTACACCAATCTGTGAAAAAATAAAAATATATCATATAAAGTTCATTCCATTATTAAAAGATACAGTAATCGTTGACGACCGAGGACACCACTATGTAACATCTTATTCATATAATGTCATGCTTTGTAACCAATTTCTTGTTCACCGCGTCGATAAATGTCACTGCAACAAATTGTCGTTAATATTTAACTAATGTCATTAGTAATCTTATCCGTTCTATTAGTAAAGTTGCTTCGCTGTCTGGATACCCTATGCATGCAGCTTATGGCTATATTTACTTGAAAATGATAGATCATATGCGGTATTAACATATTGAGGACAAACTTGAGGATACTATTTGTTGTTTCCATCCATACACTTTTCGTTAATGGTTTTCATTTCATGGCATTTCAGCGTATAGCGCGCTGACGAACGATTAGTATAGTTTTGGATAATAGTCTATTAATGTTTTGATTGTTTTGTATGATTACCAATGTTAGCGAGTTGCTATTAACAAATCCTTCACACCTATCATTCATTGAATAGTATAAATTTGCCTCTTGATAACCGTTTAATTGGTTGATCATCTGCAAACCTTGAATACATTTCAAATCAAATTTTCTAAATGCATCAACAAACGAAAAAGGAGAAAAAAAAAGAAATAAAAATTAATCACAACTGTCCATTGAACTACTAAGGAACATTCTCCATGCATTCTGAAATTAATGTCAAATAAATATTGTCCATCCTTATTATTTGTTCTCAATTGATGTGTTCTGGTATGAAATGTACACATATTTGATCAACATTCGCTAGATAAAACATCTTCTTTATAATGTAAACGTACAAATGTTTAATTATCCTGAAGCCATTTTCGGAATTCATTGTGTAAGTTGGAGCGATGACGACTATTTTATTTTGATTTACAACTTCTTTATTCTGTAAAGGCCAGATACAATATTAGCAAAATATCTCAAATCCATAAACATTGTCATTATTACCATGAAGCAACTGTTCCTTAACACAAGCTAAACAGAAGTCGTGTTCGCGATCAAGTACAACTCAACAATCGAAGCGTCCCGAAGAACAAAGCGTCCACGGCGCAATCTCCTGTAAATCACGTTTCAAGCCCCTATGGGAAATGTAGGCTTAGTTTCCGGAACATCGCTCAAATCAAGTTGGGCTTCTTTACGACGTATGGGAGTTTTTCGTTGACAGTGTGAAAATAAACGTTACTTTTATTTTGGGATTTACTGTTTATATCTAAAAACCTTTAGATTTGGATTTGTGCGCTATGTTGTGATGAGTTAAATTTGAAACAAGATGAAGTATCATGTAAGGGATAAAGGGATATGTATCATAAACCATTATTTATATTTTTATGACGTAAATCGCCATGAGATAAAAGTAGGCGTATCCGATCTTTGCAACGGTTTAAACTTTTCACTTAAAAACTATAACATGCATTATTGCAGAAGTTTGTGACTATGCGAATTTTTCATAATTTCGCAAGCTAATAATAATTATGTACATACTTTGAGTGAGTGTTTTACTCTGCTTGGGCAATACTTGTACGTGTACATACTTTAATATGTTAAAACAAAATAATATTGGTCCTTGCCGCATAACACTGTAAAAGATTAAAACCGATTTAATCCATTGACGATATATTTACATCATCAATGTATGTATGTATCTCCATATGCATGTATGTTCGACTTTTTAAGTTTTCTATAAACCAGTCTAGTTATCATTCAATAACTAACGGTCGTAATGCACGTTCCTTTTACATTCTATCGGTGAATTAGTTAAACTAACTAAGCAACCACGAGAAATTCATGACACACGTGGAAGCAAAATACTTGACCCTGGAGTATTTTATGGGCTAAGATCGGTTGCTTGCAATTGTTACTTATCGTTAACAAACGAGTCACTTCTGCGCTAGATAGATCTAAAATAGTCTGACTAATATTAAATAAACTGCAGATCAAATAATCTAAGTATTTTTTTAGTATATCTATATTATATAACTTTTCCCTAGTACACCTTTAGCAAGGTCGGGCTCAATATTACACATGAATCGGGTTGACAATAGTATTGACTGTTTCTAGACTATACTATTACAACCGTTTTTGGATCAATCGAACCTGACCAGTCATCGGAGTAAGCAAAGGAAACTCGTGTTTCACGTGCAGCGTGCTTTGATTGACATGTTTACGTTAAAACAATGCTGGTTTCATTCTTTTTATTTAGTTACGTTAAGGCATGCTGTCCGCTTATGACGTTTGGTTTCAGAATACGAGAAACATTTCTGTTAATGATATAACCACATAAAAAGACAGACAGACAGAAAAAAAGACCGACAGACAGAAAACAAGTATAAACTATTGGAACAACTGTATATTGTTATGGCCCGCAAAAAAAACCCCAATGCTCTTCTAATTCCACAGAGCAATCAAATAGCCTTCTTACTTCTGGTGTTATTTCTATCTTCCTCACGTATATACTTAAAAAGCCGCAGAGGTCACGAAATTCTCTATTTCAATTCTACAAACAGAAAACCTTATAATAGAAATTTCCCTGATCCAGTAAAAGAAATACAAACGATAAGTTTCTGTGATAGAGTTTTCAAAGTTTTGGATTCTTTCACTTGCAGATAAAACTGCCAAATGTTTTCAGATATTTTCCTTAAAAACTTGGACACGTATCAAAACAAAATAGATTTGTATCTTGTTTTTGCTTTTAGGTAGTGTCACTCATCATCGATTGTGCTGTTTCTATCAATGATCATTTTTTATCGTTAATTTAACAATAAGTCTTAATTCAAAATGCTTTCACGTGCCAAACCCTACACATACAAGCGTTTAATAACGGATTGGTTCATTGTGCTATGAAGAAACATCAAGAATTTCTGTTCTGTTTCGCTGTTCATAGTATTTTCAACACCTTGTATATAATGGAAGCAGTCAGGGCCTTACTTTCATATGTTTTTAATCATGAAGCTTGGCATTTACGCTCACCAAACAGTTCATAGGTTACCTTTACCACCAAAAACTTGTTATGAACCGAGTATTTCGCCGTTTCCTAGAAATACGGTTTTGTACATTTTGATAGGGTAGTCCTTATGTACGAATTTTGTCATGGAGTTTCTGAAGCAAGAAGTTTACCTATGGGGGGTTACTTACCATAGATCAGGTGATGAGACAGGGACATATTTACATAAAAAGATTGAAAAATTGCATAAAACTGTGTTAACTTAAGGGGACTAATTTATTTATATTTCTATACAGGTAAAAATAGAGTTTGCAGAATTTTTCATTATGGAATATAAAAAAAACATGTTATGATTAATATGATATGATTTAGATATCAAGCTTCTCTATATTAGTTTCATTCTTATTAAATAAACTTTACAAACTTCATTGTTCCTTAAAGGGGCAGTAGCACGTTTTTATGGGGAATATAAGGTGATGTCAGGAAAATGAAAATTATTGGTTCCAATTGAAAGAAAATGTATTAAAACTAAGTGAAGCAGTACTATTTCAAATATATAACGTAAAGTTTATCCATGCCATTCCTTTTTCTTACACAAAATGAATTAAAGGTGTTCACAAAAAAATGGCCGTCAATGGATTTTATGTTAATCTCCATACTTTGTCCTCTGACTATGGGTGATTGGCTTGTGTAATGTGATTGTTGACACTGTCAAATTAATACATTAAGCATTAACTTACAATTAGCAGTGAAGTATTTAAAATATAAAATTATCAAAAAACGTGCTACTGCCCCCTGAAAGGGGCATTTTGAAAATTTTATATTTTAAATTTTTCACTGATAATTGTATATTAATGCTGAATGTATTAATTTGATAGTGTCACAAATCTCATTACACAAACCAATCATCCATTATCAGAGAACAAATTATAACGATTCACAAGTCCAGTGGCGGCCATTTATGTGTGAACACCTTTAATTAATTTTGTGTAAGAAGAGGAATCGCATGGCTGAAGATTACATTATGCATTTGATTTATTACTACTTCATTTTGATTAAATACATTGTCTTTCAATTGGAAATATTTATTTTCATTTCCCCGACATCACCTTATATTCCTCCTAAAAACGTGCTACTGTCCCTTTAAATGAGTATCCTCTTACTAATATTGTTCAATGTTCTTCCCCTCGACAAAATATCATATAACATTGATAATACATTTCAATAAAACGTTTCCTCTGGTGCAACCTTATCATTTACGAATACACATTCGATATAAATGTATTTGAACACTTATGTAACTGACTGACAATCTTTCTTTACACCCAATGTATGCCCACATCCAACCAGAAACCTACCACTCACTATAAGGCATATACACGGGTTGGGCAACCCTTCAAGCAACGCCAAACTGGTACAACCATTAGCACGAAAACTATCACATCAATATTTACTGGATTCTCTTAACAGGATAATAACGTTTCGATCGGTGACATTCTGTGCTGGTTAGATTGTAAGAATAAGCTCAACGGTAACTGGTGAGTCTGGGACGAAATCGCTTAAATCAACACCAACCCCTACCTCGTCATCTGAGTGTACGAGTAATCCAAGCCACTCCAGGAAAGCGATAATCTATAGAAATACTGCTAGCAGCATCCCCTTGCCTTGTGATAACTTCAAGGGTAACGATTTGGAACATATGTTTATTCATGACATTAACGTATGTGCAAAAATATCTATGATGTACGAATGCATATGATTGATAGTGATAGTGCATCGGAAAGGTTACATTTAGATATATTGAAGAATAACCATTATGTACAATATTTCTTAACTCAATTAGTCTAGATTGTTTTTCTTAAAAAATGTATAATGTTGGTCAGACGACAGGTAAAGGGGTTCAAATACCTTTACGTATTTTATTAGGTAAATTGAATTCTTATCTTGTGTTTTTTTCTGCAGACTTATCAAAATTTGGGTCAGTAAATAAAAAATATTCGCCCCTTTCAAAACTTATTCTTAATGTCACATATATTTATCACCAAAACACTGTGTTCCACGCTTGTGGGAGAGGAGATATCGTTTTGACAGTAGATTTTGATGCCCTGCAATCGGCAACATGACACCACAGTCTTTTGCATCATAAAGTAATGACGTCACAAATCTATCACGTTTTATACATGACGACGTCACAATGATATGATGTTATTATAGCATTACTAGTTTTAAGGGTAGTGCAGTGTTCAAGGATGTGGAATTTTCATTAAAAAATAATCAAAAATATTTTGAACGATGAATAGAATCTCACCCTCGTATTCTCTAAACTCTTATATACTCATGGTAATAATGGTTGACACCCCTATACAGGAAAGTGATTTGAGCTTTTTAAATGCAAGGATTATTAACATTGATCAAATTTCTGGTATTTTCAACATCCAATTGCATTAACACATCATGCAAACTATAAAGTACATGCATTTTATATTTTTTTATCGAATAAGGCTCCGCGAAAGGTATTGTGTAAAAATTGGGTTCAGTACCAAAAATTCTTCAGATACAATTATCCATTATTTAACAGAACCAAAATGAGCACACTGATGACCTGTATCAATGTACCAATATCAGGATCTCAAGGTGTCGGATAATCCCATTTTTAAAAATACATTATTGTTTTTCTTTTATTCACCTTTATCGATTATGTTTTTTATTAGTTGCACAATAGCACATGTTCAAGGACATTATTCACAAGAGTACATACTATACTAACATATATTACAAAAAAATAATCGAAAATGACACGTAAAAGTTGTATATATAACTTTTCTTTCCTATAATTATTAGGGGTGACAACCATTATTACCATGGATATATATGGATACACGATATTTTATATCAGAAGACATGGTGAAGATTCTCAATGAATCGCGGTAGTAAGCTACACTGGAGGGGGAAATTCCGCACAATACCATAGTATGCATGTGCTGTGAAACCTACGAACTTTCTTAAAAGTATTAAACAGGCATTACCAAAATTAGTGAAACACTCGACCTTACTGCAGGAAAGAAGAAGACAGAATTTCCAAGACCAAGACGAGGTCACCAAGTAAATTCGAACGCGTTAACAATTAAGCATTCTTGTTGTGAATTTTTTACTGTAAAAGTAAATATGCTTAATACGAATTGAAACTGGTTTGAAGGACAATCAATCATATACATGGAAGGAACACCCATTTAATGATACTTTAGCGCCGACAGGCTTTGACAAGAATCCAACGAATACTGCTGACAAATGATGCCAGAATAAAGGCTGACGGTTAGAGGGTATATTATTGTGACGTCATGCGAAGAGGCATGACACGAGTTCGATGTGACGTATAAATATGACACTGCATTAACATCCTCCGGTTATAAATTAAAATGATCATATATTGAGGTCCAATTCCAACCTGAAATTACAAGTAGAACATTTTAACTTTCAGATGCAATGGTAGAACACACAAGTTGTATCATATTCATACAATGCTAAGTCTACTACAGGTAGATACTGCAAGTTGTTGCTGCAAATCGTATAGGGTAAACGGACCTTTATAGTTCTTACATTACCTGACAAACCATGAACACTCATCAACACCTATCATACTATTTAATCTCTTTCGTTGCAGGTAAAGAGATGGTGGACTATATCGCAGATTATCTGCAGAACATCAGGAGTAGGCGAGTCTTCCCCGATGTGTCCCCCGGCTACATGAGGACGCTGGTCCCCCCTTCAGCCCCGGAGGAGGGGGAGAAATGGGAGGATGTCTTCAAGGACGTGGAACGGGTCATAATGCCAGGGGTAGGATGATGTTATACTCTTATAATCTAGTTGTGTAATGTTTATTATATTTTAAGATTTAGAAGTACGAAAGCCTACAAGGGCCAAATTCATTGACAATGTTTACAAAAAAAGTTGTATTTACAACTTTTAAAGGTGTAATTAAAAGTTTTGAATGTTGTATGTTCAAGTTGTAACTACAACATTAAAAGTAAACAATAACACTATTAAAACGTGAAAATACAACTTTGAACATTTTGTAAATATACCTTACATCGTTGTTAAAAGGTGTAATTTCAACTTGAAAACGTGATATCATAACACATCTCGAAAGGTTTGTTTATACATTGCAATAAATGCAAAATGGTAAACATTTTCATTGTCAATTTCACCATAGAAAATCATGACTTGCACTGTCTCATTCACAAAATTGTAACGAGAGAGGAACAGATTAGGACACTTTACGATACAACCAACCTGAAATTGAGAATATCTTGAAACACAGATTTTATTTTGTTTGAAGCAGGAGACAGCTCGATCGTTATTACAGATATTCAATCAGAGGTCATTATTTCAACCATAGACAGATACATCGAGATAAACAACCATAGACAGATACATCGAGATAAACAACCATAGACAGATACATCGAGATAAACAACCATAGACAGATACATCGAGATAAACAACCATAGACAGATACATCGAGATAAACAACCATAGACAGATACATTGAGATAAACAACCATAGACAGATACATCGAGATAAACGAAGGAAAGAGAATTGGACAGAAAGATACAGAGAGACAGAGTGATAGAGACAGTGGTTTTACGTTGAAATAAGGGAGATAATAAGGAGTAGAAATAAGGGAGATAATCTGAGTCTAACAAATAAGCAGAAAGAAAGACTAGAGACAGAACGAGACATATTTTAACATTCGAGCTTAACAACACTAACTTTTTAAACTTTCTTTTTCTTAATGTACACCATAGATATTGGACCTTATATAAAACTGACTGTCGTGGCAATAACCACTGTTATTATGTCATGCTCATGTAACTGTATTAAACAATTGCTGAAAAAAAAAAAACCCCAAAAAACCCAACGTTTTGAACTTGCGATTGAAATGTTCATTCTGCGAAGGTTATATTAGAGCTCTAACAATGAAAATATTTCTCTGGGGCTCCCACAGACCTAGATGCTATATGCATTTCTTGGAAGGACCTCATATCTGAACTAAGCAACTCCCAGAGGCTGTGAACACCGATATTGCAGAGCCTCTTTCAGAAGTCTCAGACAGTTTAACAGTAGAACGTAAGGGCCAGGAACACTCCTCCAGCTATGACAAACTGTGTTATCAAATGTTCTTTCCTTTTATTCATATCTAGTCATTTTGAATCCCTATCCTTTAATCATTGCGTCACTGTTGTTAAATGAACCCTTCTTGACTCTCTTGTAAACTTAATCGATTTTCTTTCGAACATTTCTGAAAAGAGCGTGTTGTGTCCAACATTAGAAACTATTCATAAATTAGAAAACAATATTTGGTTACTTTAATGTGAAATACTGGCATATGATATGTAAATATGAATTATTTAGTTACTAACCTCCGACAAGTGACCTTAGCCTTGTTAGCCATATAACATGTAATCGACTCATTCCCACAGAAGTAATGAAAACATCATTACGCAGATCAATCAGAGTTACCCGCCCGTCACTAGTCCACTGTGTGGCGTGACCTGTCATCCAATTAGAATCATTCACATTACAGAGTCGGTAGTGTGCAGACGTGTTTCTGTATCTCTCCCGATTGTATTGAGCTATATAATTAACGTGTTTTGTTGTTTCTACTCTATTGCTTACCTTAGTTAAGTATCCCCGCTGTCTTTCGTCGTGTTCATTCCTCGTGAGTGAATTCGGTGCTCTGACAGGGGTGGTTGTAGTTAACACAGCCGTGTTGACTTGGTTTGTTGGAGCGCGGGTTGACTTGCACGTGCAGCCCGTGCAGCCCGGGGGTGGACGGTCGCTCTACCCCTCTGCGTGACAGCTTCGGTTGTCGTGTGCGCCTGCCGCCTGCCGCCTGCCGTCTTCTAGGCGATACTTCGCTAGGCGCCTGGACGGGCGCTTGCCGCCTGCCGCCTGCCGCCTGCCGTCTGCTAGGCGATAGATCTCGGAGGCGTCTGGACGGTCGCTCTACCCCTCTGCGTGACAGCTTCGGTTGTCGTGTGCGCCTGCCGCCTGCCGTCTTCTAGGCGATAGTTCGCTTAGGCGCCTGGACGGGCGCTTGCCGCCTGCCGCCTGCCGCCTGCCGTCTTCTAGGCGACAGTTCTCTTAGGCGTGTGGACGGGCGCTTGCCGCCTACCGCCTGCCGCCTGCCGTCTGCTAGGCGATAGATCTCGGAGGCGTCTGGACGGGCGCTTGCCGCCTGCCGCCTGCCGCCTGCCGTCTGCTAGGCGAGGGATTTCTCAGGCGTCTGGACGGGCGCTTGCCGCCTGCCGCCTGCCGCCTGCCGTCTTCTTGACGGGGTTATTGGATAGGCGCGTGCCGCCTACCGCCTACCGCCTGCCGCCTGCCGTCTTCTTGACACTCGCGTGCTAGTGTAGGTCGCGCTTGCCGCCTCACAGGAGATGGACTTAGTTCGCTGCGACTCAGCGACCCCGTACCGGGCGTACTGCGGACGGTGCGGGTCACGCAAGTCGGCGAGCTACGACCCTCATGTCGTCTGTCGCCTGTGTAGGAACACTTGCCCGGCGGATAACCGGTGTGCGGAGTGCGAGGATCTCTCCCCAGAGCAGCACAGGCGTTACCGCTCTTCCATCCGGAAGAGCGAGTCGCAGAGCCGCTGCAAGGTTACTAGGCGCCCCACCCCGGGTGCGTCTGCCGCCGCAGGCAGGCGCGTGTCGCCGGAGAGGTCGGACCTCATCATTTCCGAGGACGCAGGGGAGTTTGACTTGCCGTCCTCCCTGGCGTCGGACGTGGGGTCCCTCCGCTCGGACAAGTCGGTCCGCGACCCGCTGTCTCGGGACTTACTCCCTGACGTGTCACCGCCTCGTGACTCGTCACCAGAGGAGCCTTCTGACCACGGTCCCCCCTCCCCCCCTCGGGAGGAGCGACGGAAGAAGGCTAAGAAGGCAAAGAAGCGCGCCAGGGAGTCGCGTCACACTGCCTTCGACGCCAAGTCGTTCAAGAACGACATCCTCACATCGGTCAAGTCGATGTTGGAGGAGTTCACCCAGAAGGGATCTGGGGATCAAGGCGGGAAGGCCCCGCCTTCACCACCTCCTGTGACGCCGCCGCCCAGGCGCGTCCGTCGGGTGACGCTTGTGTCGCCGCCTCCCTCCCCATCGGACACGTCAGTGCCTCCCTCACCAGGGTCGCTGTCTGGGGACAGAACCGAGGGGGATTCCCCCCCTCGCGTTCCTCCGTTGTCCGCCACAGGCGGCCTACGTGAGGAGGAGGCACCTGATCAGGGTGAGAGGATGGCGGCCATCGCTGACTGGTGTCAGCTGACCCTACAGGAGGTGGATGAAGAGTGTAGCTTCTCGAAGCAAGCACGTTTCGAGACCTTCTGTCAGGAGGAGGAGGTAGTGAGTCCGCGAAGCGTCCGCTTCCCTCCCCACCGCCTTCTCCTGACAGCAGCGAAGGACTTCGACACCCACGTGTCATCCGCGGCGCCGGGCCGTCTTGTTCCGCCTCTGGTGATCTCGGATCGTCAGAGGTCGGGGCTCCCGGTCGCCTCTTCTCCCATACCACTTTCTCCCCCCGTCTTGGATGACGATATCAGGCGTGTGGCAGCGCCAGGAGTCGGCCATTCAGTGTCTGACGGGCACCTGTCCCACCTGGACAAGGAGGCCAGAAGCATTCTGGGCATGGCGAACTCCGTCGCCCATGCTTGTCAGGCCATGGCCGCCTTCTCCAAGGAGGCGGGGATGGAGAAAGGGGCGAGAGCACTGTATCGGGGGTTCGGTTCCGTGGCAGGGAACCTAGCCCAAATCATGCTAAGTGCCTCCCGCATCTCAGCGGGGGTCACTAACCTGAGGCGGGACGGATTTCTCGCGCGTACAAATCTCCCGGCGGAGATGCGCACCCGCCTCAGGAGCGCTCCAGCAGCGTCGTCGACACTGTTCGACGGACAGGTCGCAGAGGCTCTGCGACACCGCCAGGAGACCCAACAACAGGAGCTCACCAACCGTTTGGCAGCGGGAGGTGGCAGGGTCTCTTCGGCGGTGACGACACCGAAGAAGCGGAAGGGTGGCACTCCGCAATCCCCCGCCGGCTCTAGGACCGGCGGGGTTTCCTTTCGGGACGGGGGCCGGCCAGGCAAGGGCCGCGGCGGCTACAACGCCGGCCCCTCTCCCAAAAGGACACCCAGCAAGTTGCAGGGCAAGGGACGCGCCTATGGAGGAACCCACAAGAAGAGGTGACTCCTGGGCGCCTCCTCTCCTGCCGCCGGCAGCGGTAGAGGTTCGAGACGGGGCCGTTGGAGGCCGTCTCTCAACGTTTGTGGCCAACTGGAGGCAGTTGGGCCTGGACGAGTACGTCTGTCAGACACTGGAGCGTGGGTTTCGTATACCCGTGCACACCCGCCCCCCTTTGACTTGTTCGCCAGTGGAACGTCCGCTAGAGCCGGAACGGCTCGCGCGCACACTGGAACAAGTGGAGATCCTAATCACCAAGGAGGCGGTGAGCGAGCTTCCGCTCCAAGGTCTGACACCGGGGTTCTACTCTCCAGTATTCGTGAGACCGAAAAAGGACCCGAAAAAATGGCGGCTGATTCACGACTTGAAACAGTTCAACCGCTCCTACCTCGAGCGGCCGCCATATTTTCGGCTCTTGACCGTGCGGTCTATCATGCGGTTGCTACAACCATACAGCCGCATGGTGTCGCTGGACCTCCAGGACGCGTACCTGCATATCCCAATCTGCCCCGCGGATTGCAAGTACCTTCGATTCGTCCTGGCGGGTCGTCACTTCCAGTGGAAGGTGTTGCCCTTCGGGATTGCGACAGCCCCTTGGTTGTTCACCCGGGTGACCCAACCCATCGTCCAGTTCCTTCACAGGCACGACATCCAGTTCGCGATGTACCTGGACGACGGGTTCGGGAGCCACTGCTCCCCGTCAGTTCTGACCGAACAAAGGGACTTTGTGATCGCTCTGTTCAGACGCCTGGGTTGGCTTGTCAATCTGGACAAGTCGGACCTAGTACCGACGACGTCGCTCGTCTTCCTAGGCGTCCGTCTGGACACGACGCAGGACAAGGCCTTTGTCACGGAGGAACGGATGGGCCGTTACAGGGAACTCCTAGCGGACGCGTGTCGCGGGCCTCTCTCGCTCCGACGGTGGCAACGTCTGCTAGGATTCTTGACCTCAGCTCAAGACTTCACGAGGAGGGGGAGGCTTCACCTCCGGCCCCTCCAAATAGTACTGAACGGGCACGTTCGGGAGGTATCTTGCGGCCATCACATCAGGATGCCGCAGGACCTCATTCACCACCTACGATGGTGGCAGGACGAGAGCAACGTCTTGGCGGGGGTTCCCCTCCGGCAACCCCCCGCCGGGAGCCAGTTGTATGTGGACGCCTCTACCCAGGGGTGGGGCGCGCACCTGGGGACCGACCAGGCGGCGGGCGTGTGGTCGCCGGCGCAAGCCGAGCTTCACATCAACTTCCTGGAGTTGAATGCTATACGTCTGGCGATCGATCACTGGTCGGATCGTCTAGAGAACCAGGTGCTGTGTGTCCACACAGACAGTTCGACGGCAGCCTGGTCGATCAACAAGCAAGGATCGACCAAGGCGGGATCGTTGTTACAGCTGGTGATGGAGCTGTTTCGACTGGTAGACGAACTCAACATCTCAATAAGAGCGGTGCACATCCCGGGAGCAAAGAACGTCCTTGCGGACGCTCTTTCTCGCCCGGACAAACCTCCCTCCACGGAGTGGATGTTGCACCCTCGAGTGTTCGAGGCGATCTGTCTCCAGTTCGGCAGGCCGCATGTCGACCTCTTCGCGACACGGCTCAATCACCAGCTGCCGGTATACGTATCCCCAGTGCCAGACCCTCTGGCATGGGGATTAGACGCGCTCGCGTTAGGATGGGAGGGGATGGACGCTTACGCTTTTCCCCCCCCCGCCATTCTGACTCAAGTGGTGGCAAAAGTCCAGGAGACGAGACGCCTGCGTCTGCTCCTGGTCGCACCGAACTGGCCGGCAAGGCCGTGGTATGTCCCCCTCCGGAGACTCTGCGCTCAGGAGCCGGTTCCCCTGCCATCCAGGTGGGACCTTCTCAGGAGCAACCCAAGCAGACGGGTGCACGAGAACCCTCAGGTTCTACATCTGCACGTATGGGTTGTCTCCAAGACGGAATGAGGAGCGCAGGGTTCTCGGAAGCGGTAGCCAGCGCAGTGGCGACCTCACAGCGGTCATCCACGCGCAAGCTGTACGATTTCCAATGGGCTGCTTTCATGACCTTTTGCGAAGGGAAGGGGTTCGATGTGCGGTCGGTAACGGTGCCCCAGGTCGCGGATTACCTGGTCCACCTACGCACAGTGAGGAAGCTTAAGGCTTCCTCCATCAACACGAACCTCGCGGCCATTTTGTCCGTCCTTCGCAAAAAGGACCCCGACTTGAACACCTCGGTCCTTAAGGAGCTCATTAGGACGTACAGGAACGTGGATGGCCGCCACAAACTGAGACCGCCAGAGTGGGATCTGGCGATAGTTTTGAATCACCTCAAGTCTGAGCACTATGAGCCGCTGACGGACACGACGCTGCTGCGTCTCACCATTAAGACTTGCTTCTTAGTGGCAATGGGGTCAGCGGCCAGAATATCAGAGTTGCACGCGCTGCAAGCTGATTTGCTCAGGTTTGAGGTGAGAGATGGAGGGTCAGCGACTTTGGGTCTAGCACCGGAGTTCTTGTGTAAGAACCAGGGCGCTGACGAGCGTGGACGGACGTTCACACTGCCGTCAATCTCCTCGGCTATCGAGCCCACGGACGAACAGGAACGCCTCCTCTGTCCGGTACGCGCTCTGCGCATCTACGTGGAAAAGACGCGCACGCTGAGACAGGGGAGGCGCAGGCTCTTCTTGCCTCACTCCCAGACAAGCTCAAAGGAGTTGGACAAGAGGCAGCTGGGAGTTTATCTCAGGTCGGCAGTAGTGGACGCCTACAAGGCGGCTGGACTGCCGGCGCCGGCGCGGACCAACCCGCATGAGATCAGGGCCATATCGGCGACTATGGCACTGCACAGCAACTTGTCAGTGGCGGACATCATGGCCGGCTGTTTCTGGAAGTCGGGCTTGGTGTTCGCCAACCATTACCTGCGCGATGTCTCCACGGAGGACCTGGAGGGCGTAGCCCGTCTGGGGGCGCAGGTCTTTGCCCAGCAGCGAACCACGGGGGCCCCCCCTGGCAGGGGGCGCAACCATCCACGCTAACGGGGCCTCACGAGTTGAGAGGGGCTCTCAACCCATTTAATAAACTTGCTTGTTGAATGGTTATAGTGGTTTTGTGGTGTTTTAATTAGGGATCGTCGACCGCGAGAGGTCAGACAATTAATCCTCATTAGAACGGCCGCTCGCTAGGTCGCCGATCATCAGAGCAATCTTGAGAGTTACCGCTATGCGACGAATTCTACCCGCCTCCTACAGTGGTATCAGGCTAAGGTCACTTGTCGGAGGTTAGTAACTAAATAATAGTACGTTTTTGATTAAACGTCATTATTTTTACTTACCGTAGACAAGTGACCGTCGTCATACCCGTCCCGCCTCCCCTCTTACGCATCCGTCGTTAATTGGGACTCCTAGGTAATGTGAATGATTCTAATTGGATGACAGGTCACGCCACACAGTGGACTAGTGACGGGCGGGTAACTCTGATTGATCTGCGTAATGATGTTTTCATTACTTCTGTGGGAATGAGTCGATTACATGTTATATGGCTAACAAGGCTAAGGTCACTTGTCTACGGTAAGTAAAAATAATGACGTTTAATCAAAAACGTACTATTATATAAATCAGATTTAGATAACTGCTTGACAGATATTCTAACACTAGTTATTACTTATCAAATCTGCAAAACTTAGGCTACTGTTTATTTTAGACTACTTGTGCAATTACAAATGGTTAAAGTTAATCTGAAACCTCTTTATTCGCATATGAGGCTTTACCCGATATTCATTAATTGAAACTAATGGCTTGACCTAAGCCACATATGCATTGAACCATCTTATACATAAAGTTATAATCTCTTCCAATATTATATTTTTGAACCAACTTTTCCAAGAACTTAATAAACAAGTTATTATACAAACATCAAACGTGTCAATGTTTTTCAATTTAAAACTTGACAAATATTTATTTGACTGGTTTGTTAATGTCAAGGAAACAAAATTATCTAAAATTGTTTGTTTGTATATAAGCTAGTTATAAAATATCTATATAGGCCAATCAGCCATTTTCACTAAAATGTCAATTGATAATAAAAAGCTTATCATCTTAAGAATTTGAAAATATTCAATTGTGGCTGAATACAGATGTCTTCGAGCAGTGTATTTAGCCATTTGCTGAGTATGTCAAGTTCCTAATAAATAATGGTAGGGAGATAATAGTCCCAATGCAGGAGACAATAAAAGCATATGAACTATTTGTGGCTCGGCTGGATAATACATAAAAGTGATTGGTACCACCAGAGGAATATAACCTCGTGTTGATAGTTTAGTGTTCAATGGGGGCGGAATAGCGCAGTAGTTTGGATCAGAAGGTCCGTTGTTCGAATCCCGTCAGTACACGCAGTAAGGTTTGGCTGCAATGCTACACTGAATTTCAGCGCAGTACCACCCATGGTTGCTAATTCCAGCCGATGTTCGCAGGTTTCACCGCTATGCATAGCCACATTGGTATTGTGGGCTTTCTCCCTGTAATAAAACTAGCAGCCGCGATATAAGTGAAATACCCCATATCACCTTAACTTAAAGGGGGTCTGCAACCCGAATTTTTAACTTTCAGAGTTTTATTAGCAGGGCCCCGAAAGAGTCGTAAATGCTCGATAGGGACGAAATCGTTTGGTTTGGTTACCAACCGCTTACAGCTGACAGCCAGTACCAAATTTGTGTCCTGTAACCCCTTACCCGTCTGGACGCTCTCATTAACGATGGTCAATTAGGTTTCACAAGCTAGGTTGTTGATTCCCTTTAATGTTCAATGATATCCTGTGATCTCTCTCTCTAAGTAGGGTAATGTACGAGTTACTCTCCTTCCCTTGAAAATAAACAACCGAGGCCTTAAAGGGGCAGTAGCACGTTTTTTGATAATTTTATATTTAAAATTTTTCACCGATAATTGAATGTTAATGATAAATGTATTATTTTGCTAGTGTCAAAAATCTTATTACACAAGCCATTCTTCCATAGTCAGAGAACAAAGTATGAAGATTCACCTAAAATCCTTTGGCGGCCATTTTATGTGAACACCTTTAATTCATTTTGTGTAAGATAAAGGAATTGCATGGCTAAACTTTACATTATATATCTGAATTATTACTGCTCAATTTAGTTTGAATACATTGTCTTTCAATTGGAACCATTAATTTTCATTTTCCTGACATCACCTTATATTCCACCGAAAAACGTGCTACTGCCCCTTTAAGGGGCCTATTATTTTCAAGAAATGGAGAGTTACGAGGATCACACCTGCTTTAAATTACACCTAAGTTTAAACATCCTTAAAATCCTTGAAATTATGAAAATGGATAAAACTGCAACGCTCCATTACTTATAAACGATAGACGTCACAAATGTAATTTTTTATCCACAAGATAATAGACTTTCAAATATTCAGAGATAAATCAACCTTATTTCAAATGATATTATATATTATTTCATAAAAGATCCTCCAAAGGAATGCTTAAAAAACTTTACAGGGCGATATGTATTGGTGTAATAGACTTTCAGAGATTGAGAGATTGCCAGTTCATAAATCCACTATATTTCAAATCATATTATATTTATGATATTAAGGAAAGCATATATCGCTTTAAGCTACTTCAGGACTATCAGTATTGGTGTATCTAGTCATTTAAAAATCAATTTGTAATTGAACTTTCGCTTCACATATTCAACTCATCAATAACATTCACTCGTCTGTCTTGGTATATAGAATTATGACGTTGTTACCTCGGCTATCATACGTCCTAAGGTATGCTAGACAAAGTATGTTTGTTGTACCATAGTAACCGATAAGGGCTTACCTAGCAAGACAGAACATTATTCTTGAGAGAAAAATACTTTTTTAATTTGGCTTGCAACCCGGTGTCTGTCGCCTTGAGAGACCGAAAGGATGTATTGTTTTGAAACGAGATTACTTTTCCAGACCTCTTGTGTCGTACCGGTCGTTATAATACATTTCTGACAAGCAAATCCCGATTTATGTCGCTTAGTGACTCGAACGAGACTCGACGATACTTGGCGAGACTTGACGAGACTACCAAGCTCGCCATTCAAGAGCCAGGTATCAGCAGGACTTACGATGGGGATTTGCTGCTAATAAGGAACTCTGTCAAATAGACTTATCACGTGACCATACCAATATATCATTTATGTAATTCTTGAAGTTAGAATAATTGTTAATTTTGAAACCTCTTTAAATTGTAATATCATTATATCAGGCATGGATACATGCCAATCAATTAAGTTATTGCATAATATAATCAATATTAACACACTAAGAATAGTTTTATCAGAATGTATATATTAAAGATCTTAGACACGAATTTATACCCTTTACCCGAAATATTAGGTGTAAGGGAATTTTAAATATCGTTATTGAAATTAAATGACATTCAAGGGCATTGTTACAGTAACAACAGTCATAATGTTAATTTCATAACATCACAAGAATATCTCTATAAAATGTCAATTTATAAATCACTCATGGGCAAAATGTCTATTTATGTAATCGATAGCTTTGCTTGAATGATTCAATTAATTTACATTATTTTCTTCTTCTATATAAGTGCTAAACAGGTCTTTGCTATATTACTTTAGTACTCCTTTACGAACTATTCCACAATTATTCTGGCAAAAGTTACACATTTGCGACAAGAAGTAAAACACAGGTTCGTATTACATTCATAATGATAAAACTCGTAAAACTAGTGGAACACTTTCGGCATTGGTTTATGCCACAGAAGGCTAAAAGTACAATATCTCCAATATTTCATATCGAAATACAATTTTTGTTCTTAGATCTGGCTCAGTTGAAAAGGTACCCTGACCCTGTTTAAAATTATCAGAAAAAATAGAATTCTATTTGTATCATATTTCAGACATCAGAAAACATTTTCTTAATTTGACCCTTGCCTTTAGTGGCTAATGCCAGAATTGTCTTCATTGTAGCTTAAAAACGGTTTTATGTCACTCTTTATCTTTAATCTTCTTCATGCGTTTACATATTATGCTTTACATTTCCGAACAGTAGTATAACCTAATAAATATCTCTTTCTTTTGGATTTAGTATATGTCTTTTAGTATTTTGAGTTTAATTGGGGTCCTTAAATGCTTGATAAAAGAGTAAATATAATAAATGACCTTTAAAAAATTGATCTTGTATAGTTTAGAGCAAAACCTCTCTTGAGTATGGAAAACTCCTTACTATATCCGGGAATGTCATAATAAGAAGCATCATTCAAGAACACTATCTAAAGAAAAAAATGCACATGGCATGGCAGTTAAAAAGCTCGGAGGGCCTTTGCACGTTGTATTTAAACTGGTGACATTTTGCCCTCGCCACGAAGTGTAGGATAAACCATGACCCGCGGGCATTATTGAAAATGATGCCCGACGCCAGTGGGAAATGGCCACGGTCCGGGCACCTACGAGCAATTCTCGAGGAAGGAGGGCATACATTTCAAAAATGCCCATGAGTCATGTTTTATCTAGCTTATAAACCGACAAAAACAGTGGGAATGTTGAACTATGATTCTGGAAGATAGCAATATAATATTAAATGAACATTCAAGGCATATGGCAAGGAATTAGGCTCTCATTTGGAAAAGCCAAGTTGGAAAACATTAACATCTAAGGACCAAAAAGTAGATTTTATGCTGAATTTCAACATAGCTAAACAAAAGAAGTATATTTCATTAAGTTAAAAAAACTGATACGAATCAGCAAGATATCATTGCATACGTATGAATAATATTGAAAGTATTCTGCAGAATAAATGAAACAGGTAGTGGGATTAATGTTGTCTTGTTTCATATTTACATTAAGAAAGACCCTTGTATCCTACGAGTCAAAATGTTATGTAAGAGAGAAGGAACTCTCGCGAGGGCTTTCTGTCAAAGAATGCTCGCTGTCCAAGGAAGCGCTCAAGGGGGAGGGTTTGGCCCAACCACGCGGCCGATATCAAAGGGCAGGGGCATTCTTTGACGGAAAGCCCGAGGGAGAGATCCTTCAATATCTTATATATACCAACATTTACACCTCAGGTGTCATATTTGTGTCATTTTGGAGGTTATTATTTTGTTGGGTAAACCTTCTTTCAATGTCAAATCGCTTGTCCCTTGGACATTCTATAAAATATCCCTGGGAGATTCTTCTGAATTTATATTTATTTTTTATTTCTATTTGTGAATTTTTATCAAATAAGGATGGTCGTTTCGAGCGGGATTCGAACCCGTTGGCTCCATGTTGTCAAGCAGCGCTTTTGCCGCTTGAGCTACCGAGGCTTCATCTCATTGGATGTTCATTTCGTTGTGTCATGACTAATATTGTAAATTCCATATAAATATTCTAAATATATCAGTTAATCACAGAAACCAAAATTGTTTTATGAAGTTTGGCCTTTTGCAAAATTGTAAAGTGCTCAACATTTGGGGGATGTAATATAAGCAATATGAATTCAAAAGTAGGTCAGTCTCCAACATAATTGTTTCACAGTAACGTTGTTTCATGCTCAATGGCATTTGTCAAGTGATAGGTTGTTTGGTGTTCTGGTCACTTTTGTCACGAGGGTTCTTGGGCTTGGTGGCTGATTGATGCACAGTTGTTCTGTTTTGGCGATCTGTTTTGGACTAGGTTTAGATGTTTGGCTTATTTTGAGCAAACATTTTTTGTTATGCCTGCAGGGGTGCAGATGCTTACCAGTTCATTGCCATGTTAGGTTTGGAAATGATTATAAACTTTGAACGCAAAGGCTACATCTTTTGCTTAGATTTGGCCTGGCTAATGATTGACATTCTAGATTCGAATGTGTTTTGGCCTGGTCAATGATTGACCATTCTAGATTCGAATATGTTTTGGCCTGGCTAATGATTGACATTCTAGATTCTAATATGTTTTGGCTTGGTCAATGATTGACCATTCTAGATTGGAATATGTTTTGGCCTGGCCAATGATTGACCATTAGCGAAAGATATAGCCTCCAGCCCGCGGGTTTCCTCTCAACCTCATGTTAACATTTTCAACCAAATCCTAGGGAGAGGTCAATATCCTTTACGTACAATGTCCTCCCGTTCACAGTCGGATCTTCCACGGGGATAAAAACTGACTTTAAACTTAAGTGTGTTAAAACATTCAGGAGGTATATATTTGTAATTAGCGCTCAGCTGTTGTAAGCAGTTACACGTCTATTCTCTATTATATTTTCGCTGAATGAAGTCATTTAATTATGAATAATAATAACAGGATTTTACAACCTCATCAACTTGCTTCAAATGGGCTTACTAGAGCATTTTATCCATATTTATTCGGATGAGTGTAAGTACAAACATGTCATTAATGATATTTTAGATAAAATTCAATCTTTTAACTTCATATATGTCTATACACTTGAATTAATAAACTAAATTTCTAAATAAGTCATCATTATTGACCATGAAGCAATTTCATAAAGCTCTTTGATAAAAACCGCGAACCCAAGCCCCTATGGATAGCAATAATTTACGAAGTTTAGAGGAAAAAGCAATTGAGGACATTATTAATATGAACACGAAGGCATAAAGCATCGAGACCACGAAGTTATAATAGAAAATCGTAAAATCATTATGATAAAGGGTTGAAGTTATGCAAGTTAAACTGAGTTTCAGAAACGTTCATGGCACCATCCTAAAGATTCCACTTTAAGGATTAGATTCATTCTGCTCGCAAAATGGCAAGGGTCATATTTCGATAAGAAGCATTTATTTTATTTCGAATCCTTTTGGGACTTAAAATGTTGTTTCTAAAGTTCAGGGGATCTATTTAATCGTAATCTGACACTGATGCCAAATTCTCTTATCCGATTATTTGAAGTTATCTTCTGAACCATTTGGTGATTTTTGCGTTGTGATTCATTGTGAATGCTTAAAACTATTTCCAGTCGTTGCGTGTTTTGAAATGTTGGTATTCAAATGGCATTTACCGCTTTGTTCATAAGCACATTTAATTTGGTCTAAGGATATAAACCAAAATGAGGTTTCGAGGGATTTATATTTGAAACTTCGTGATTGTTTTTAATTTATTTCAAATAACGTATCACGTAAAATTTGTTAAATAGTAATTGAAGTCTTTACCGGCTCATAAGAGAGTTTTATCTTCTTGTATTAAAGCAGCAATAGGGTAATGACCATATTTGTGTTGTAATAGAGGATACTAAACGATCTTCCATTTAATAGTATTTTTATTAAACGAGTTAATGATTTTGTATAAAACGAGCGAAAGCGAGAATGTTGGTATTCAAATGGCATTTACCGCTTTGTTCATAAGCACATTTGGTCTAAGGATATAAACCAAAATGAGGTTTCGAGGGATTTATATTTGAAACTTCGTGATTGTTTTTAATTTATTTCAAATAACGTATCACGTAAAATTTGTTAAATAGTAATTGAAATCTTTACCGGCTCATAAGAGAGTTTTATCTTCTTGTATTAAAGCAGCAATAGGGTAATGACCATATTTGTGTTGTTAATAGAGGATACTAAACGATCTTCCATTTAATACTATTTTTATTAAACGAGTTAATGATTTTGTATAAAACGAGCGAAAGCGAGTTTGATACCAAATAATTCACGAGTTTAATAAAAAAAGTATTAAATGCAAGGAAGTTTAGTATTCTGTTTATTACTTGCCCTAAAAATCAAACATATTTGCCGATAAGTCGCCGAAACTAACATTTTCGCGACTCAGCAACCATTGTGACGGTGCGCTTACACTGTGACGTCACAACAACACACTTCTATGACGTCATCCTTGCATTGTGCTATTACACTAGTTTAATATTGTCGTATAAATATTACACTGCGATATCTTACACGGGCGAGTAATAATGATACGTATTCTGCATTCCATAGTACAAGACCACAATGCCTCGATAACATGGGATGACGGATAGTGGTATGACGTCAGAAAGTTGACGAAATGACGAACCTTTTGTAAACGTATTTATTTATCTTTCTGAAAGTTGAATCATCCTAAGGTATGCTTATTGATACGCATATCGTAATTTTGGTTCCTATAAAGTTTCAAGAGTTATTGTCTATGACTTTGAGGTTCATCTTCCTACGCAAAGCCTAAAACGCCAGATTGCGGACTGTCAGTGTTATGGCTTGCTGCCGACCCTTGAATTTCCTGGGATGGCTCTCTAGCTAACTATGAGAGAAAGAAATAGTCAAATCAGAAAGTAACTGAAGGTTGCTAAAATAGACTGTAGGGGGCTGATATCAGCACAGAAAACTCAAGGGTCGGCAGCAAGGCATAACACTGACAGTTCGGAAACTAGCGTATTAGGCTTTGCGTAGGAAGATGTTTGAGGTTATGCACGAATACTTTGTGACACTCCAATACTAAGTGATATAACTAGTTATTCTATGACCTTTACATATCCTCCTCAACCAGGTGTCAAAAGAGTGCATCAAGAGGACATATATGTGGCGGCCATTTTGTGCTCTTAGATTCTCTTGATAAAAGGTTGTCTTTTCTCCCATCAAATGTCGTCTGCTTATCAAAGTATCAAATTGATAGTATCATATTTCTTTCCAGATAACTCACTGGCAGAGTCCTCACATGCACGCTTATTTTCCCGCCCTCAACTCATTTCCCTCGTTGCTAGGCGATATGCTTGCAGATGCTATTGGCTGTCTCGGCTTCACGTGGGTAAGTGCATATCATGACGTCATTGTGTATCAATTTGCACACTTCTTGGAACTGTATTAGATTTCATGACACAGTGAGGCAGAAATTCTGCTTGCGGAAAAAATAGCAAAAAGATAAGAAAATAAGGTATACAAAGTAAATGTGTTATTTGGCATATTGGTATCGGTTGTGCGTTTGAAAATCTTAATCAATGAAACATTCACCATTATCCCTTAAGTGTTATAATGGACAGTAAGAACAATTCTTATACATGAACATCTTACTTATTTCGTGAAAGCAACGAATTAAGAGGTTGGTCAACTTGAGCTATGGGGTGAAGATGAATCTAGTTTACTTAAACAAAATAATGTTTATTTTACTACCAAAGCCTGCTTGTATGTATTACAAAAAGGAAGCATATTCTATGTCTTATGTGTGGACATATAAGAACTCTGTATTTTTTGACTTTATGTATCTAGTTTTAATTCTTTTCTCTCACAACCCCAAGTAATTTATATGCACTGTTTATTCATTTGAATATCTTGTATAACTTTTCAAAATTTGTTTCAACAGCCCTATTTTATATTTCAGGCATCAAGTCCGGCCTGTACGGAGCTGGAAACAATCGTTATGGACTGGCTCGGCAAGATGATTGGTCTTCCTACAGACTTTCTCCATAGCAACGAACAAACAATGGGAGGCGGGGTCATACAGGTACGGTCAAGGGTCAAGGCTGCCATGAGGTCAAAAGGTCAAGAATGTCATACCAGAACTGTTATCCTTCTTAACGCCAGTGCCAGGTCTTGATATGTTACTAATGAACATATAATCTGTACAGAGCATGGCAAATTAGGACACCTTGACTTAAAGAAACATACTAAGTCTTATTAATGTCATTTCACTCGGCTAAATATGTTGCCCTAGGCGGTTAGGCGAAATTGACCGTTGAGGACGCCGTCAAGATTACTGACATTTTCCTTTTGGGTCCTTCTTTGAGAAAAAGTTTTGGAGTTGGTCAAGAAGAGAAAGAAAGATTCGATGTGTGAAAAACCGTTTGTAACAATTAATTCGACAAGTTAGTGTAGGAAGTGCAATACAGTTACAATGATGTCATGTTTTACCGTTGGAAGAGAACATTTGTAAGGTTAACGGGTTTCGGTGCTTATGTTCCGAGAAACGAGTTTATACTCCGAGCGGGAGCAAAGCGGTTACTAAAAATTGGAATTGCATACCTTTGCGTTTGAATTTTTAATGATCAACTTTCACGTTTTGTCCCGGATTAAAGAAACGGCAACCAATGGTAACGTTTTAAGTAACGTCACGTTCACTTGTCATAAGACGTCACTGACATTACAATACGTAAACTTGGGTTTTAGATAATGACATTTGAACACTAAGGTGTTTCTAGGTAGATATTCTGAGGTACATCCATACTGTACCTTCCATTGCAATACAAATGATACAAATGTATTTAATGAAAGGAAATATTTAAATTATATAAGATCAAATACATTTAAAAAGGTTAATATTACATTTGTTCAAATGAGAATCTTTGTTCAAAACATAGAATATAAGTTAAATGCATGTAAACTAGTGTCCAAAAGAAACGATACCAAGTTTTCAACGTCCTCCGAAACAAAATTCTATTACCTGACAGAGTCGAATTTAAGTGTGCCTAACAGGCATATGTCTTGTAAAGAAGTATGCAGATTTTTATTCTTCAGGAAAAAATGCTTTTGATTTTGTGTCTCTTCAAACGCACATGGAGTGCATAAATCGAAATTTCAAGTTGTTTTATGCACAGAACTTTTGTCATTTCACTTTAAAATTGATAAAGTATTGAATTTAGGTAAGAATACAATCTTGTTGATACAATGCACTTTTGTTGACATAAATTCGTTGACGCGTCACTGCTCTAGAACGTTTTAAAACAAGCAAAAGTGTCCAATTTCTCTCTGCTATCTCGCCTAGTTAAGGAGATTCCGAATCGATGTTTATTTTGAATGCGTGTTTCTGGCAAACATGAAAATATGATGTTTTGAAATTTTGCATATAGGTGAGTTGACTACTGAAGAAATGATAAAACTATGTTTTAGTCGTATCAATCTGCAGTGGGTTGAGTTATCTTGCCATTTGTATGGTAACGTTTCTTTTGGACACTAGTTTATATCCATGCACAGGACAAATTTAATTTATTTTAAAGAGTATCAAGAACGATTCTCTCACCGTTCAGTCGGAATAATATGATCAAAGCAGGTATTTACCTCATTACGTTCAGAGTCAGACGTAGAACACATCAATAGCGCTTCTCAAGTAGATGTAAACGTGCTCATGTAACATAACTGCCGGCGTTGTAAGAGTTGTGAAGATAAATTGGTTTCGTCAAAGTAGACAGCGCTGGTTTTAAAGAATTGGTGGATTTGGATAGATAGGTTTCAGAAAAGGTGATAAAGACATTGCATTTGTCTTAACTTCTTTGGGAAACATGCATTGATATATCATGCATCCAGAAAGGAAAAACAGGATAAAATTGTCATAGAATCGTGTTGGTCGCTCGCTAAGGTAACTTTAGTGAAAGATGACACTAAGGCTAGCTTAGCGCAAATATTATTTTGAGAGAATACAGTTGTGTCTTGTATCAAGTGACTTAAATATACATTATCAATATTCACATTGGTTTCATCTGATATCTTAATGAGGGATTATATAAAAGTCATTAAACGCAAATAGTAATATAGTAACTTAGGTTTTCCTTATTTTTTCAATTTGTTGGTAAAACAATTTTCATATCACATATCGTTTTAACCACAAGCACTTAAACTTATTTTCCGTGGTCGAATCATTATCTCAAATAGTTAACAGACTCATTTTCAACTCATTTTTTAAATAAGCAACGACATCACCATTATCATTTATTCTTATATCATGACAATTAAAATATTGCATTTAATGTTGCATTATTGTCGTTTTGTACAAGTTGATAGAATGTCATTTTGACAAGATTTATATGATATTATATGATGACATTTCATTATTCTTGTTTAAATATAAAAAACAACAACTGTTTAACATCTTTCATATACGACACAGACGCACAGTATACGGCATTTTATAAGTTTTCAATGTCAAATGAGTGGCGGGTCAAGATGGGGGAAGATCCCCCTTCCACCATTTGTATTTTTTCAAAAGGTAAAAGCTGAAGTTAGTTAACAACAAATCTCAACATGCAGCATATCACAGCATGCATGGACACCACCGAAAAATTATTGCCCGCTGTCATCGTCGGTTATTTATATTCTGGGCTGTCTTTATGTCTGATTGCTTCTTAACTCCCTGGGGAGTATAGATCAAGTCGGTGGCGAAAATAATTGCTGCGTTTACGTGTTCACAACACTGTACCGAGCCTGCTGTGGCTATCATATTCTGAGGCAAATATTTCATAAATGATTGAAGTAATAAATGCATATCTAGAGAAACAGAATGATTCTTTTCTTACAGCCTTAGCGCGTGATTCCCGCGTGAAGATTTGTTCAAAGCGGAATTTTGATAGCAAGTTTTGGCTGATAAATAGAGATTATTATCCGAGTAAGTGTGTCATATGACTTTTACGACACGAGTGAGAATTTTTGTATTTAACGAGCGAGAGCGAGGGTTTAACACTATTTTGCACGAGTTTCGTAAAAGTCATATGACACACTTCCGAGGGTAATAATTTCATTATTACCGATTCAATCCTATTTTATTATCAAAGAAATACCCAGAAAACGACCGCTTCCATTGCGACGGCTGGCTATAGTGACGTCACGAACAATGGTTTTATATGGCGTCACAGGCGGCAGCACGCGATACAACAATCGTTGTTAAAAGTGATATGTTCACATGTGCTCATATTGAAAATATGTCACTACTTATTTTCCACCTTATGGGTAATAAAAAGGTATCTTTCATATGTGATTTTTTTAATTGGTTATTGCTTTTGAGCACACTCGTTAAAAATATTGCATCGTTTGTATCAAAGATAATGGTAACGATTTAACTTTTTTAAGTATGTACATTTTTATGTGTAGAAAGGGTGGCGACGTAAATCGCCTTGATTGTCACGTATGTAACTTATCGTAAAACTACACTCATGGGCAAAAGAAACGATACCAATTTTTTAAAAGAGAACAATGAAATGCGACTACGAACCTTTGTAATACGCACATCCGTTGTGAAGAAGAACTCACAATTTCAAACATCAAAGTATGTTAATTATAATTGTATGACTTCAAATACACAAAGGGTCCCAAAACAGCTATTCCAATGTTATTTTTGGTCGTTATGTTTGGAATTTGAATAAAAATTATGAAATGTAAAAATCTTATAATATTACATGTAAGTTATTATCAATATAAATAACCCTTGAAATTTTTGAACTGCTATATAAACGTAGATATTTCATCAATCAATTTAAGTCTTTGCAAATATAGATGCATATTTTGTTTACATGTACATAAGTAATTGTATTAACAAAGTAAATAAATTAATCAATATCTAATGTGAATCTGTTGCATAAATATTTAAAATCTTTTTCAAAGTTTTGATTTTATGAGGCCAAAATAGCACGTTTTGGTTAGTCTTTGATATTGTACTACCATGCATGTAATGTGGCATCTTTACATAAATGTTGATATATCACACAGCAATATGAACAATAACTGAAACTGCGACATTATTGCAACAATAACATTAAATCTAGATGAAACTTATAATTCAGCACTCAAGAAAGTACTATATTAGACAGTGTCAAATAAGGTCAAGGTCACACACGACAGCAGCCGGAAAGACACGAGTTGATTGCTCTAAAGGGACCAATTTAGACAATTACTAATGTAAATGGACATTTGTCCTTCACGATTACTGGTTTGAAAATTATAAATTGCCATTTGATCTACATTTTCGGGTCTTTACTCTTCAAAATGAAGTACCAATGAGACCGCATTCATATATTGCGACACTAATAATCTGTCAGATTATGATTTATATTGCCTGAGGGAAAATTATTCTTCAAGAATTGCATCCATTTATTTATTTCACTTGTGCGTTTTCTTCTCTGGAGGGGTTTATCATTAAAAACGCAATCTGTAGATAAAAGTCCGTTTTTATATCCTTTTTAAAGGATATTTGTCTTTTCCTCACAAATATCATGTTTATCTCATCGAATGATGAAGAAAGTTAATATTTTCGCGAGTGGCGCATCCACGAGTGATAATTAATAATTAATTATATGTAACTTTCTGTCACACGAGTTTGATTTCATCGCGAATCATATATATATATATATACTAAAATATGTACACCACAGCAGAAAAAACTTCATATTTCTTTTAATCATATATTATATTATTGTTCTTCTCAAACATCAAAACATCTATACGTTCGTTGTAAGTGAAATTGAAAAAAAATCCTTAAAATAGTTTCTCCAAATTTTCTGAGATTTTTATTTTTTTTCAGACAACAGCCAGTGACGCAACATTTGTTTCCCTGCTGGCTGCAAGATCCGAGGCGATCCGAAAGCTCAACGGCGAGGGGTGGGATCCTGCCGAGATCAACGCCAGACTTGTCGGATATTGTTCGGATCAGGTACCAAGACAATTCTGATTGTTCATTAACCATACTGGCACTGGGGTTATATTTCTCGCAAACTCTCGCTAACCTCGACTCAACAAGATACGTTAAATCAACACGTTTCATTTTCACTGTAAGCCGTTTCAGCTGATTTTGTTGCCACAGACAATCTGTTATCGTTGTAACATGAGACGAAAATCATATACCTAAGGGAGGTCACTGGAGCATCTTTGGATCTTATGGGATACCGTTAACAAAGATTTTACCCCTAGTGCATTGCAGATGTAATTTTGAGTTGTAAGGAGATCGGAATTGTTTTCAAAAGTAATTGTAACGTAATGGTTATTGGAAACGCATTTAAGATACGTCTGGAGTTTTAATTCAAATTTCTTATCTTGTGTATTTTGAAACTTTGTGATACCAAAGGGGTGATAGGCAAACCTGTCACTGCACGAAACTTTGAGAGTAGATTTGGCGTAAGTTCTTTAATTTCATTCATTGACATATATCAAATTGAACAGCAATACCGGAATGCGTGGACGCTCAAATATCCAACTTAGAACCAATCAATCAAACAATTAATCGATATACCAAGTTTTGTATTCTGGGTAAAAACTTGGACAGTGAGAAACCTATCACATTGTTAAGCGATTTCGGCTGTTACGTTCAGGCGTGATGGAATCACGATTTACACGTGTCATGAAGTTTGCAACTTGAAACAGTTGCAAGAACACGGACTGCACGTGCTATCCAATTATTCATTCTAAATTTTCAGGATGCACGTGATTTTTCGACTTTTACAAAACATTTGAATTGACTTATCGTTACCATAACTCGATAAAGAAATACATTTTATAATTGACTCTTTGAAATTGTCCACTCCAAAAATTCGTTTTATTTGAAAAAAAGTTAAACACGTTGAAATGAGAATTGTGCAGAAACCATGTCATAACGAGGCATTGATACAATAATATAGTTGTTCTGACAACTGCTTAAATCCATCAAAGTATAAATATATAATCTTTAAAGAACGTACGCGTGTTGTTTAGAATATTTATCCCCATATTAGAAAATAGATTAATATGAATTTTGTAAAATCAAGCTATGATGTAAAGATCAATCAATCTACCCATCTTTTTGCACTGTGTTTCTTATGGAGTTTTATGCATTTTCTTCTATTTACCCTACTATCAATTCCAAAGCTATATATACAATCATTTCTGGATCGTTTTTCGAATCCGACAAAATATTGATTCTTAACTAAAACGGAAAGGGATTTTGACAACGTTGTTTAAGATCAGCTACTGTGCTCCATTCATCATCCGGGTTCTAGCCAATGCAGATGACAAAGATCAAAGTTCAACCCAAAGGGCTTATCAATCATTCGAAAATATCAACAAAATTGACGTTTTTCAGAAGTAAAAGCCTAAAATATTTCTTTGATAAAATTGATGATCCTTAGGTCACCATTAGTTTCAAGAAGAACTGAAAAAATATATTCAAGAAATCGGAAATATTTCCTGTTGGAATTAAAGATGAGCCGAGGTATGAAAAAGGTCTTGGAATAAATCATTTAGTGCTGTTTTGTGACATTAGGAAGAAATATGTTTTGCGAGATGTATTCATGTTTTCGTGGAATGCTTTGAAACAAGTCAACAACTAATGAGAGGAATACTTTTAAGCCTGTTAAGCTGTTCTACTATAGTAAAGTCTGTGCATGAATTTGTGTATGAAGGTTATACAAATCAGGCCTGCTGATTGGACGGAACAAGGTTATGTGAACTATACACAAAGAACTTAAAAAGCACCCCCCTATTTTGAAAAATGAATTTAGGTGCTCTTGGACTATTTGGATCAATTTGATGTAGTGACCACTCCAGATATTACAGTTTCTTAGTCATTGACTATTTAATTGAACTTAATATCGCTTATGTGCAAAAATAATGAAAATATGAGAAAAACTGTGAGACTACTGAAATTTGGCCAAATATAACTATTTTCATAGGAGGAAAACTACACATTAAACTTGGGATGTTATGAATTAAAAATAACATTTGTGATCCCTACTTGACATTTATACACAAAAACCTTTTTTATCATGCATGGTAAGACGCTAGCAAGACATTGAAGTTTCAGTACTTTTTTTCATCAAAAATTGATAAAATGCCTATAACCTTTAAATCTGTGAGTAAATTTGAGATTCCTTGAGTTGAACTTGTTGATCAAACACTTCTCCTTCCTTTAGATAAGCCATTATCTTTGACAGTGACCAATTAATGTCTTTATGCAGTTTTCTTTAAATTCGATATTGGACAATTTTGTGATTTTAAAGGGGCAGTAGCACGTTTTTTGATAATTTTATATTTAAAAATTTTCTCTGATAATTGTTAGTTAATGCTAAATGTATAATTTTGACAGTGTCAAAAATCTTATTACACAAGACAATCATCCATAGTCAGAGGACAACGTATGTAGATTCTCATTAAATCCATTGGCGGCCATTTTATGTGAACACCATTAATTCATTTTGTGAAAGAAAAAGGAATCGCATGGCTAAACTTTACGTTATCTATTTGAATTATTACTGCTCCATTTAGTTTAAATACATTGTCTTTCAATTAGAACCATTAATTTTCATTTTCCTGACATCACCTTATATTCCCCCTAAAAACGTGCTACTGCCCCTTTAAAGGTTCATACTGCTTTAACGATTGACTTTTGCAATGGGGTTATTTACTAAAAAGTCATCAATTCACTCAAGAGAATAATAATAATCACATTGCAGCCAAAAATATTGACTTTCATTTTCAATTTAAAGGTAACTTGGATTTTGGCTAAAAAATACCAAGTTTTTGTAAAGTCAGCTATTCAGTGACAGTGAATCGTCAACCGCGTGAAGTTTTCGTTTCAACACTGCTAGATGATCGTTCATTTAAAACATCCTTCCTGTTTGCCTGTATATTCGTTTTGTTTATTATTAGCAGTGTTTTTCTGTTTGAAAAAGTGGGGGGGGGGGGGGGGGGGTGCAAGTTCTTTGTGTATATTTAGCAATGTAGCATTGCACATTGATGAAAACCAAACGTACTGTTTTCACAAATAACCTTTTAAAGGCGCTAAGATAAAACTAGATAATCTTCTTGAGTTTGATAATTGACTCAGTCAGAGTCAGAATTTAATAAGAAATGATTTTCATAATATGTTTATCGACACATACCACATATGTGTCATGACATCTGACCCAATTATGTGACGTAATACTGACGTCATAATCTTTATGTTTTCGACGATGTATTTAAGCCAGATTTCGCCCGTTAAAAAAACAAACAATTCACTCGTTTCATAAAATTTTATTAAACGGGACGTCGTTTAGTATTCTCTATTTATTACACTCATTCCTTAAATAGCCTTAAACTTAAAGATTAATCATCCAATAATTTTTCATCATTATGTAAAATATTTATTTTAGACGCAGATTTTGATGCTTTTCTAATATCATGACTTTGGACTTGAGATTATTTTATTTTCAGGCTCACTCGTCAGTTGAGAAGGCAGGTCTTATCGGATTGGTCAAAATGCGTCTGTTGCCTAGCGACGAGGACTCCCTTAGTCTGCACGGTGAGGTTCTGCAGGAGGCGATTGACAGAGACAGGGACGATGGTCTCATTCCCTTCTTCGTGAGTACTTCCTGAATACGCTGGATACTTTATCCGGGTCGAATGTATAAACCACACGGGTTCGAATCTCGGATTGGACCCTAGTAAGATATACTACTTAAAAAGTGCAGTTCAATAATAACCAACTTAATTCACACTTCATTGAAATCGTTGTTCATTCATTAAAATGCCGCATCCCTAGCCCATTTTGTTCAAAAATCTTCTAACTTTTGAAAACTGACCTTTGCATTACTACCCTTCTCTTTGAACAAATGCCCGGTCAATACTCAGTCTAAATATACCTAGCCTCAATAATACTCGCTGCACTCTCGATATTGAGTCTAGCGAGATACAGTAAGAGGTCAGGTGACCTGTAGGCGACCTATGACCCTCCAACGTTACACGAGCGAAGGCAGACGATTGCCGTGTGGTAATCCGAGCCCTTATTGGTGAAACCATTAAGTCGGCTGACGCGAGCCGTTACTACATATCGCTAGACTCAATATCGAGAGTGCAGCGAGTATTATTGAGGCTAGGTTTATCTAGACTGGACCGATGCTCCTAGAGCTCCCGTGTGGTATTGTCCTCCTGTTGGTATATATTCAACCGCGTTGATCTGTGTTGGAGCCGAAAACGGATACATATACGGTGATGCAGCAGGATAATATTTAAACAATAATATTATTCTAAAATTGTTACGTGTGAATTCGGAACAAGGAAATGTCCCAGTCAAATCAACAAAATATAACAAACAGTTGCATAAGAAATTTCCAATTCCATCAGCAAAGCGTCAAAGGTTATTATATCAAACTAATCAAGTTAATACAATATCACATTAGTTAGATATCTAAAGATATTCCCCAGTCCTTGGCTAGTACACAGTTGATTGATGTAAAATCGGTCAATGGAGTCTTGAGAGCTGATTACTGCATCCGACTTGTCATGGTAAACAAAACAATGACGGCAGATATCACAAAGTCAACCGTGAGAAGCAAGATACTTTTTAGTTCTATTGTCAGCTGTTATATAAGTTGGACACCTACTAGAATGTCTTTCAGTTTTCAAACATCAATCAGGTACATCTCAGGTACTCAAGAAACGGAACTTATGAATATGTCATTACATATTAAAGGGGCAGTAGCACGTTTTTTGGATAATTTTTTATTTCAAAATTTTCAATGATAATTGTACGTTAACGCTAAATGTGTTATTTTGATAATGTCAAAAATCTTATTACACAAGCCAATCTTCCATAGTCAGAGAACAAAGTTTGAAGTTTGGCGGCCATTTTTGTGAACACCTTTAATTGGTTTTGTGTAAGAAAAAGAAATCTAGAGGGTAAATTTTACATTATTTATTTGAATCATTACTGCTCCATTTAGATTAAATGCATTCATTGTCTTTCAATTGGAACTATTAATTTCATTTTCCTGACATCACCTTATATTCCCCCAAAAAACGTGCTAATGGCCCTTTAGTAAGATTGTATATTTTGTACCTGAATATCTACAGTAAACTTTATCAATATTTGTACATATTTGGCTTGATTTCAGTTATGTGCAACACTTGGTACCACTGGCGCATGCGCATTCGACAACTTGAAGGAACTTGGGCCAATATGTAAGTATGAACATTATAGTTGTTATTGTTATGTAAAGGCCGAGCCGAGGCCGAGGCCTTCGGGAGAGCTATACCGATGATTTGAATAGAATGAAATTGTATTACATGAGTGCTCTTGTGATACTTTGTTGCACGACACTTTGGTTCAAAACTGTTGCACATAGGCTTACAAAGCAGCATTACTACGGATTCTTTGAATCCTGTAAAAATAGTTCGAATAAGCTGAAACCTCCTAAGCACATGACGTCACAGAAAAACGTCGGTAGCTTACGTCATCATTGCTACAGAGTCAAAACAACATCACAAGGTGAATTCTAACCTCGAGTTATTAGTCATCTTGAGAAATGAAAGAGTTTATGAAATCAAATGCATAAACATAAACAGTGTTGTGAAAAGAAACGTGTCCGCTGACAAAGAACTCTCGAAAGTATATATTGTCGTTAATAACTTCGCGGACATCAAGCAGCGGGCAAGCGCAATTTCTTCTATATCTCTGTTGTTCAAATCGGAAATTACTCCGTGGATGTCATTATGCGGCAACGATATGCACAACGTGTCTGGTTTTACGAAACCTGTGCACTACGCATTCCTACTATAAAATAAGGGTAGTACTCTTACATTAATTTATATTGAACTTTGCTAAAAAATAAAATCTAACATTCGACAAGCAGAAATATATCATTGTTGATAAATGTAAAGCGTCTGATGCCTTATGAAACGACATGACATGACATGACATGACACTAATGCTCTTTGTTTTACTTAATTTTTGAAAAGTCTTTTCCAATCTACAACGATTTAAAAACTTTTTCATATTATCGTTTATCAAAAACTATATTTTTTTTGTTCAGTTGTTATGTATCTTTAATCTGATTAAAACTTCCAAGAACTTCCAAAATCCATAGTTTTATAAAAGTTTATTTTATAAACAATGATGAGACTTTCCAGAGACGTTTCCTAAACTTTGAAATTTTGAACATACACTTCAATTAAACACCCACGAAAAATTAAGCTGTACTTGAAAAACAGCGCTTTTTACAAGCTACAAGTCTTAATCATTTCCAATCCATAGTCATGTTATCTTATATCCTCTAAAATACAACAACATTAAATCGAGCTCAACGGTTGGCCCCAATTCCCCAGATGTCACAAGTCAACGTAAAAATAGAGAAACGATAGCGGGGATAATTGAATCTTGATGTAAATCAACCATTAACATTCACGTATCGTTTCGTCGACGCCCCTAATGCATTCACAAAGAGTCTTCAAATTGAATATTTAGGATCAGCCTTCAATATTGTAAAAAATGCATCCAATTATAATCTGGTTGAGGTGAGGTTAACCCGATTGGCGAGTGAGAGGCACGTGCTTTGCATGTTCAGTTCTGTTTCTGTTTCCCTCTCCCTCTTTCTTTTCTCTCTCTCCCATTCTTTCTCTGAATCTCTCTCATTTCCTTCCATTCTCTCTATTTGGTTATTACTCTCTATCTTTCTATCTCCCTCTCCAATTCTCTCTCTCTCTCTATCTCTCTCTCTATCTATCTCTCTCTCTCTATCTCTCTCTCTCTCTATCTATCTATATCTAGGCATATTTCGTACATGTATGTATTCTTACTTATGGTTTATAATATTTCCTCGTTTTCAAGAGTTTTAAATGCAAAGTTAAGCACTCTTTAACCAACCTACTTAGCAAACAGGTACCGATTATAAATAGTTGGTTTCCGATAGCGACGATGATTCGTTAGAAAACTTGTTTTAACAGAAGATATTTACAAAGTTTTTGCCGGAACCGGGGTTCAAACATAGACCCTGGAGATTCTGGTCCAGTGACTTAACCACTACACCAAGGACATCAGCTGCTATCAGGAAGACATTTGAATGACCAAATGATTACGGATTTTTAAGTGACCGAGTCAAACATAGTTAACTTGAAATCTAATAATTCTGCAGTGGAATCAATCCCCTTTTTAATTTCGAAATCAAAAGTTTCAGTTTGTGTAAACTATGCCGATGTTCACACAGAGTAATCATTCGGTTATGATTTACAACTGTTCCGCGTGCTACACGTGCAACAGGATTTACTCAGATTCTGTCACCCACCAGTTGTAGATACTGTTTGCTTCTCTAGAAGCGCCATGGATATTATGGTATTACTATTAACAGAATAACATTTTTCTTTTCTTTTTCTTTTTGAAATGATTTTATCTGAAATTGATAGTTGATTGTTATGTGGCAAGTTGTCACCTCGTTGTCGGCGTGCATGAAATAGAACACCTGTGATACTGTGATCACGATTTTAGATATATAATCATGCGAAAGGGCCTTTATTTTATAAGAAACTGTTAGCAATGACTCTAGATAATGTTTTAGAGCTAAATTTGCTGAAAGGCGGTAATGTCATTTTTCCTCACAACACGAACAGGTTTTAATTCCTTACCTTTCATAGATCTATATAAAGACTTTTGAGTGGCTCGAAACACTATATGGATTTTTTGTCCATTGTAGTTAGTATTATCTGAATACAATTAATAAACATCATGCATATCTCTAGATATTAATAACGAATCAATTTCCGGAAATACATAATATAAGACTAGTTATATTTTGAAAAATATTTAGATATTCAGGTGGTGTAGTATATGCTTAAAGACTGTCAGTAATAATGTCACGTCGCAATAAATTTTCATAAACAACGATATAGGCAGTTTTTAAATTTAGGATTCAATCAGAAAGCCAAAACAAGGTGCCTCTATGGTTCTTGTCATACTAATCATACATGCATCTTACGTTTGTATACTTACATCACATGTTTCTCATTGTAAGGTAGGTCATGACACTAATTGACAACCGAGTCATTATCATGGATTAATATGTATAGCTGCCTCCATGGTTCATATCATACTAAAAATGTAACAAAGCGGTGAAGTTACAGATATTTCTTGGTAATGAATAATTCATTTTTTGTTCTAAATAAAAGTTAAATCTATATTCAAAGCTGCTGAAATTACTAGTTCAGATAGTGTCTGCAATCCATTTTCCTATTTTGTGTACTGACGATTTCTACGATTACTATAATGCCCTCCTGATTTCGGCCATCTTATCTTTTCATCATTAGTTGCAGGTATACATACAAAAATTATTTGTATATTACATAAATTGAAACTTATGTGAACGCATATATCCCTTTATGGGCTAAGATGAGAAGATAATTATGGTCAAATATGATGATTGACTGACAAATGTAATTATCTTGATTTTAATTGAAGGTAATTTCTAATGTATTTTTGATAATTTAGAAGATGAACCTTAAGATACCTGAAGATTTTGAAATGTTACTAAAAGAAACATAAGTAGATACATTGTGAGTCTTCAAACAATATTTTACATTGCTGTATAGATAGAGCAATCCTCATTTCAGTATGTTGTCCATTCATCAATAAAAATACTCATTCATGCAAACAGTTGAGATCCATGGTTCAGACTAGGTGCATACTTCAGACATTTGACATCTTTTTTAACCTCAAAGTAAACAGTAAGCAAAAGGGATATTGTATTGAGAATCGAGGTATTCGATCTTATTGATTGGTTACCCTATGTCTCTAAGATGATTTTCTAACATTATTTGATGCTTTGAGAATTTTTCAATTCTTCATCTCAGACTTTGTTTGCAACCAATATGTACATTGTAGGCGCTTTAACATCTCCAAATATCGTCTATATCACTCACATAATCCCAACAATAGTACATTTGATAACGTACGAAACAATAGACGAGGAATATCTCCTGAGAACCAAATAATCGGCGGACTATCGAAGTGTAACAAATCTAGACGTTGTTTGTGGCCTTTATTTCCGTCTGTTCGTTGTGTCAGATAAGTAACCAATAATTGCCCCCAACACGAAGTTTTCCGATTGCACGACGGCATATCAGTCGTAAGAACTCCGCGGTGAGAAAATCATCCACAAATGTTCCAACAGTATGGGCGTGCACTCCGATAAAGTCGGTGTAACAATCACGAGGTCAGGAAAGCACTCTCGTTCTCTCCGATTGAAAAGTCGGCTTAGTCCGTGATTCTCGTTTATAGTTTCGAGTTGTGGAGGACAATTTCTGCCGTTCCTAATGAAGTCAAAATTAAGCTGTAATAACCAATTTGACCCTTAATCACTTTGAATCTTTTTAATATAACGACATTATTACTTTGATTGGTAACTGAAAAGACATGCCTTCTTGAGAGTCTGGGAGAGATCAAAATGGAATCTAGTTTAAAAACGACGTGATTATCGCAAATGGCGATTGCTTCGAGCATTAACAGTTGATTTCAACTCTCTTTTTCCATCAAATTTCTGGACTGAAAATTGCGTGAATTTAATGTTAGCAATGAACAAACTAATGGGGTCAATGCAGAATAGTAAACTCTTATGGACATGTGAGCGAAGACATTTAAACCTGTTGGTTATCTCGTCTTTAAAAATATTGCACCATGAAGAAATGTATCGTTTTCAGTGTTTCATCAAATAGTACGATTTCTATTACGGAGTTCAATTTGCGGCGAATTAATGTTCGCATGCTTGTCTGTAAAATATTAAAGCTATACTCTCGAATAGTAAAACTCTTCATATCCTGTTGGATATGCTATTCTATATCATGAATGCGCATGCGTGAAATGGGGAGCCTTGCAGATCTTGCCAGTTAGATATATAACTGCTTAAATTGACTCGAGCTCAGATAAGACATACTTTTTAGCTCATTGTTTCTCATTGTACATTACCATATCGGAAAGGACTCACTTTTAAAATTAAATTTCAAACGGTAACAAATAGTACCAATTTCTTTAGGTGAGGCGGAAGGATTATGGCTGCACATTGACGCCGCCTATGCCGGAACTGCTTTCGTCTGCCCTGAATACCGGAAGTACATGGAGGGGGTGGATTATGCGCAGTCGTTCGCTTTCAACCCGTCGAAGTGGATGATGGTTCATTTTGATTGTACTGCAATGTGGTAAAAAGGAGTTTTATAGTTATGAAATGATATCATGTTTAATTGTTAATATTTACAAATTGCCAATTCGACGCTGTATCATCAATTCTTTGAATATGATCTTGAGTCAAATTTATATGCTTATTGTTGAGCCTTTTCGACAGTATATGAAGATGATAAAACCGAACTCATGTTAAAGGGACAGTAGCACGTTTTTTTGGGAATATAAGGTGATGTAAGTAAAATTAAAATTAAAAGTAAAATACACAAAATGAATTAAAGGTATTCCACACAAAAATGGCCGCAGTCTAGAAGTGAAACGAATAATATTGAGGCTAGGTTTACTAGGCCGCCAATGCACTTTATGTGTAGCTTTATTATTTGTTCTCTAAATATGGAAGAAATATGATTTGTGTAATAAGATGTTTGACACTATCAAAATAATATACTGAGCATTAACGTAAAATTATAAGTGAAAATTTGAAAATATAAATTTTTCAATAAACGTGCGTCTATCCCTTTAAATACATTTCATGAGTTATATTTTACATTGATTTGATGAATCTATCAACATGTTTGTTTATATTCCAGGGTGAAAAACAGCGGCGCACTTCACCGTACCTTCAACGTGGATCCTCTCTATCTCAAACATGAGAACTCGGGTGAGACAGACTCGGGTGTTAAAGGGACAGTCCTATCGGGGTATCTTTGTGGAAACAAAATTCAAAAGGATTTTATGCTGCATTATATTCTTTGTCAATTTGTTAAATCTCGAACAGAAACAAATTTCCTCCCACTTACACATATGAAAATAAGTGTGAATTAATGAAGTAATAATCATAAAAAGCATAAACAGGGAATTCCTCTTGAATTTATTTTCCAAAAAAAATGCCAAAAAGTTTACAGACACTAGGTTATTTACACACCTCAACAACATTTATGATTCAGATTTTTGCAGATTAGATATGGTAGATATCCTTACCTACTTATTATAGTGTACAGTTCAATCTAAAGAGACACTGTACAAATGGAGCCGTCCACTGAATATTTATCGATTTTGATATCTAAAACATTCGAGATAACCACATGATTGTTTTTCTGTAAAAATGTTATGGACTTCAGTTATCGTTATGCTTGACAGATTATCAATGTTTATTTCACTTAAACTGTTAATGTATCAGCATTCTTAAAATTAATTGGTCCAATATTCCTTAAAAATATTCATTGATATTCAACATTTTTGCCAAGGGTTTGTTTGCTTTGTAACTTAGTCGCAAAATGTGTTAACATTTCAGCTTTGTTATAACAAATTTATGTGAAAATTCATAAACGGAAGGTATTATATTTTGCGCATGACATACATGTACGCATATCATTAACAGAAAGTAGCATGAATGCTAAATCAACAAAGAATCAAATATAATTTACTCGAACGGTAATTGTAGGGATATTGTGAACTCATGAGAAATCATTTGGAAGATATTTTATCACGTTTTTGTGTTTATCATATCGTTCTGCACATCTTGATTTATTATTATTCAAAACTGTTGAAATATTTTACGTTGGATAGTTAGACGCATGTAAAAACACGTTAGATAAAAAGTATGAGCGTTAAAAGTACAATTAGAAGCAAGAGTTAAAAAAATAAAGGGGGTCTCAAACTTCTAATTTTTAACTTCCAGTGTTTTATTAGCGAGGCCCCGAGAGGGTCGGAGAGGGCCTCGCTAATAAAACACTGGACGTTAAAAATTAGAAGTTGGAGACCCCCTTTATTTTTTTAACTTCCAGTGTTTAATTAGCGAGGCCCTCTCCGACCCTCTCGGGGCCTCGCTAATAAAACACTGGAAGTTAAAAATTAGAAGTTTGAGACCCCCTTTAAGAAATAAGTATTGAAGTATATGAAAGAGAGAAGAAGTAGTAGTTGCAGTAGAAGAAGTAATAGTAGTAGTAGTAGCACAAGATGTAGTAGAAGAAGACGTTGCAGTAGGAGCGGCAGTAGATACCTAGCTAGTAGTAGTAGTAGTAGTAGTAGTAGTTGTAGTAGTTGTAGTAGTTGTAGTAGTAGTAGTAGTAGTAGTAGTAGTAGTAGTAGTAGTAGTAGTAGTAGTAGTAGTAGTTGTAGTAGTAGTAGTAGTAGTAGTAGTAGTAGTAGTAGAAGTAGTGTTATTTGAGTAGTAGTAGTAGTGATACCTAGCTAGTAGTAGTAGTAGTAGTTGTAGTAGTAGTAGAAGTAGTAGTTGTAGTAGTAGTAGTTGACGTAGTAGTAGTAGTAGTAGTAGTTGTAGTAGGAGTAGTAGTAGTAGTAGTAGTAGTAGTATTTTTAGTAGTATTAGTAGTAGTAGTAGTAGTAGTTGTAGTAGTAGTAGTAGTAGTAGTAGTAGTAATGTTATTTGAGTGGTAGTAGTAGTGATACCTAGCTAGTAGTAGTAGTAGTAGTTGTAGAAGTAGTAGTAGGAGTTGTAGTAGTAGTAGTAGTAGAAGTGTTATTTGAGTAGTAGTAATAGTAGTAGAAGTAGAAAAAGTAGTAGTAGTAGTAGTAGTAGTGTTATTTGAGTAATAGTAGTAGTAGTAGTAGTAGTTTTACTTGAGTAATAGTAGTAGTAGTAGTAATAGTAGTAGTGTTAGTTGAGTAATAGTAGTAGTAGTAGTAGTAGTGTTACTTGAGTAATAGTAGTAGTAGTAGTAATAGTAGTAGTGTTATTTGAGTAATAGTAGTAGTAGTAGTAATAGTAGTAGTTGTAGTGGTCGTAGTAGTAGTAGTAGTAGTAGTAGAAGTAGTAGTCGTAGTAGTCGTAGTAGTAGTAGTAGTAGTAGAAGTAGTAGTAGTAGTGTTATTTGAGTAATAGTAGTAATTGTAGTAGTAGTAGAAGTAGTAGTAGTAGTAGTAGTAGTAGCAGCAGTAGTAGTTGTAGTAGTAGAAGAAGAAGTAACCGTTTTTAGTGATCATCTTCATATTTGATGAAATCCCTATTTGTGAACATTAATATAACATGATTTATCATTTGTTACAGGGGCAGCCATTGACTATATGGTAAGTACCTATACCACTTGGATATATTTAATAGTAGGTAATATACTCATTATGAGCGGCGTTGTTACCAATTCAAAACTTTTAACGTCAGTATCATTGTCACATGGCGACGGCTGACAACGCTTCAAATAGTGACATCATTATTTGGATGACGTCAAACTTGCAATGCTATATTAGACAACTTAAAGGGATAATTGTAAGTTTTTGGAAATTAAAAAAAATGTGTCCCTAATTAATAATAGCTTATGCCAAAATATGGTCTTTTGTGGGTCGAACGTCTCATAATATAACCTATTTATCTATATTTATAGAGATTATTAAGTATCAAGGACACGGGCTGGCAAACTTATTTATGAACACAACTTGTATTGCCTCACTTAACCGAACACGCTAAGTTGACTCTTTTGGATTAAACAATTTACTTGCAGTTGGTTACATCTTTTTTATCGCGAGAGTCCATGATTTAAACAACTTGCTTTTTCCACTTTAAAAGGGAAGTAGCACGTTGATAGGGGGGATATAAGGTGATGTCAGGAAAATGAAAATAAAGGTTCCAATTGAAATACAATGTATTTAAACTAAATGAAGCAGTAATAAACGAAATAAAGTGAATCCAAACGATTTCTTTTTCTTACACAAAATGAATTAAAGGTGTCCACACAAAAATGACCACCTATGGACTTGATTTGAATCTTTATCATTTGTTCTCTGACTATGCATTATTGGTTTGTGTAATCAGATTTTTGACACTATTAAACTAATACATTTAGCATTCACGTACATTTATCAGTGAAAATATATACACAAAGAACTTAGTTAAGCACCACCAATGTTTTCAGTAAATAAGCTTCTGCTAATAAACCATATAAGGTTCCAGACAAACAATTAGGGGTTTTCGATAGAACGATCATTTAGCAGTGTAGAAATGAAAACGTCATTCAATTTACGATTCACTGTCTCTGGATAACTTATTTCCTCCGACTTAGTATTTTTGAAAATCCAAGTTTACTAATAACTGAAAATAAAAGTAAATATTTTTTGCTGCAATATGGTAATGATAATTCTCTTGTCTGAATTGATTATTTTAAGTAAGGACCTCTTAGGAAATGTTAGTCGTTAGGGCAGTATGAGCCTTCAAAATCACAAAATTATCAAATATCAAATTTAAAAAAATCTTCCCTAAGAAAAAACTGGCGACTCTTTAAGATAATGGCTTATCTAAAGGTAGAAGAAGTGTTTGACCCACAAGTCCAACTCAAAGAATCTCGAATTTACTCACAGATTTGAAAAATTCCGAAATTTTCTCAATTATGGTTGAAAAAAGTACTGAAAATTCAATGGCTTGCTAGGCTTTTATCGTGCATGATAAAAAAGGTTTCTCTAATTGAATGTCAACTAGGGATCAAAAATGTTATTTTTGATTCAAAAAATCCAAAGTTTCATGCGTAGTTTCTCACCAAAGACAATAGTTATATTTTGCCAAATTTCAGTGGTCTCAAATTTTTTCTCATATTTTCAATTATTTCGTATTATAAGGACTTTTACGTCAATTAAATAATAAATAAAACGGCAATTGTTATATCTAGAGTGGTCAATACATCAAACATATCACAATATTCAAAGAGCTCCCAATTTCATTTTACAAAATGGGCGGTGCTTAATTAAGTTCTTTGTGTATATATTTAAAAAAGTGCTATTTCCCCTTTAATATGCTAATCATCTTTAAAAATGTCCTTGCAGCACTGGCAAGTTCCGCTGAGTAAGCGATTCAGGGCTCTGAAGTTGTGGTTCGTGCTGCGCATGTTCGGAGTGGAAGGGATACGGAAACACGTCAGAGAGGTACGTCATAGGGAATATTATACGAGCTCGTGTGTCATAATTCAAATATGATAATTACGAATGTCAGTTTGCACTTCGTTTTATCTTGTTTGTTGAATGAACATGTTCTAAAAAAACCTTCTTGCTTGACACAATATTTAAATGTACAAATTTGTATGTGTTCGTTATGACTGATGATAATATACTGAATATATAATTAGTAGCTTTCATTTTTTTACATTTAAAATTTTTTATCTTTTAAATCTTTTATAATCAGGTCTGGTTAGAATTTTCAATGATCATCTTGATAATACTACTTCTAAATTGTAAGTAAAGAGCAATATGTTTAACCATTGAGGTAAATAAAATTAGAATACATGTACGAGGAAGCTATTCTATTGATAAAAGCATGTGTGAAGCCTTCTTAGAGCAGCGTTTATTTATTCATTTTTTTCAAGATGTTAATTTTGTTGTTGTAGGGTATTCGCCTGGCCAAGCAGTTCGAGATGATGGTCCGGAAGGACACAAGGTTCGAGGTTCCGGCAGAGAGGGTTCTGGGAATGGTAGTCTTCTGTCTCAAGGTAAACCTCACACATCAACATCGTCATCAACTAATTCAGTCTAAGTAAACCTAGCCTCAATATTATCCGCTATCCTATACTGACTCTAAAACGGACTAGTAGAGGGTCGCGTCAGCCCACGTATCGAATTGACCAATCAGAACTCAGCTTACCAAGCCACAATAGTCTGCCTTCGCACGGATAACGTTGGAAGGTCAATTTTGCAGAAAGGTCGGCTGACGCGACCCTCTACTAGACCTTTTTAGACTCAGTATAGGAGTGAAACGGATAATATTGAGGCTAGGTTTACTTACATGTTGACTGCAACTAAATCCACCTCGAATGAGGTATTAAACTAATTCCTTTTCTCTTAACGAATATTTAAAATCATTTCATTTCATAGGTTGACCATCTTGTATTCCTTCAAACTTTACTACACTCATTCTTCCCCTCAAAGGCTTCTTAAGCCAGTCTTGCCCCATAAACTCATTATATCCTTTCAAAGGTTGATAAACTCATCCTTTTCCTACAAACTCATTATTCCTTCAAAATTGTTACAAAGCGTATTCTTTCCGAACAGAATTTACTGAATTCATTCTATATCTTCAAAAATCACTCAATTCATCCCCAAATGGTAACCTAACTCAGATCTCCAATTAGAGGCTACTCAACTAATTTTAATCGCAGGTAATAAATATTTATTAATATTAATCAAGCTGTCAAATGTAACAGGGATTTCTTGAGAAAAAAGACGTTATCTTAGAACACTCATTTTGAGTGAAATCGATGTTTCAACTGACGAGTAACTGTTATGAAATGATTGGCTGTTCTCATAGGTGATATCATGATATCACCAAAGGCATAATCTAGTATTGAACTGACGTGACATTTATTAAAGATAGCAACTTCTACACTGGAAACATAACCAGTTTTTCATGTTCATGAAAACTTGGATATTTACCCATCCAATTAAATAATATTAATAATGCCATAACTGTTTTAAGCCTTATATCCATTGAAAGAACTGGCATTATTACCCCTGAAGAAATTGTTCTTTCAAAGCAGCAACTAATTATGTAAGCGGTTCGCGCTATCAAAAGGGCGTTTTCAGATACCTAGTTGTACATATGTGTCATAATAAGTCATTACATAAATTACGATATGTTTTAGAAGGAAAAAGAAAAATATTTATTAGCGATTGTTACAAATCAAATATGCAAACATACATTTATTTGGCCGCTCGGCCAACTTGGGCCTATTAGTAGGTACCGCACGGTGAATTTCTATTTCAGAAACCTTTGAATTAACAATTGTGATAAAGGTACTTATAATAAGTCCCTAACACGTTTAACGAAAAAACTTAATAGTCTAATAACTCGACCCAAGTATTGAGTAAATGCTATCTGAAAATGCCTACACGTTTGCAGACTCATTACGATCCGTAAATTGACTTCGAGCTCACTTCCGGTTTCTAAACAGTCATGTTTGCTTTAAAAAGTTGACATCGTCAGTAACATCAAATGTGGAATTTAATCATTTTAAGGGCTCTTGAACTGATTTGCACTTTATAATAGGTGAAAGACTTAGAAACTATTGGAATACTTTTGCGCAAGTTGGAGTAATTTGCATAATGTTTCTACAATATCCAAATGATATCGGATTGTATTATAACACTTTAGCCTTCGTATGTTACATGAGTCTGTCTAATTTGCATATGTTCTTTGGGAAAGTTCGATTATAAATCAACAAAGAACATTTTTTCATGTTTTATGTCCATATTGGTTCCCCTGTTGTGTCGACATTTTAATGATTTTTAGTTTTCATAAACCGTTAATATATATAAGATAAAACTTCAAGTTGTGTAAAAGATGTTGAAAACGACACCAAGATAAGATAACTTTTCACCGGATTGAATTTTCCGCACCGCAATCCTCAAACAACATTTAGAATCAACCTGGCATCATTAAACCACCAAAATTAAGTATTCTGACCGTGCCAGGTTGACGGTAAGATTCTAATAATCATCATAATCAAAGTATCATTTTAAGTCGTGTATATCCTTATATCCTAAGTTTACCGATCGTCTGGCATAGCTTCTGTAGTTTTTAATCGTTTGATTACAAATTGTTAATATTTGCTGAATTCTCAACCAATGGATACCCGATTTTCAATTAACTTCATGCTAAGTCGCAAACTATTTGAGTAAATTAAAGCACAAGAAGTAATCCAAATCGTAGTGAAGTTGTTTGTAAGTGATGGTAAAATTTTACAAGATGTATTAAAACATTGGGCATTACATTTTGCGCTTACCACAAGTCTGGGCTCTGAACGAGCATATTTGAGCCCTGAACGGGCATTGCATCATCAGAATCCTTTCTATAACGTGAGAGTTGACTGCACGATTTCTCCCACCGTGCGGTACCTACTATTAGACAATAATGTCCCTTATTATTTAATACAAGTTAAAGCATTGAAAGTGACCCAGATTCTATTTTAGAAAGCGACCTCGGAATGTTGGATTTTTACGCTCCAGCACGGCAAAGCGCTTCTGAGCAGAACGCAAAAAGCGTGCAGAACGTGCAAAATTGGCACTTACGTAGCCGGTGAATCAGTGCAATCGTTTTCATTCATCTGCCTGACTCCTAACGAAAATAACTGATCTCAAATAAGGACAAATGTCCATTCTACTTTAATTGATATGTCTTTATTTTGCATGAGGATTTCACTAACATTGCTATGTTTCCGTGTTAATTACGTTGTTTGAAATTTATGCTCTATCGTTTATTATTATCGCGCTAACAGAGACTGAGAGATGTATCAAATATGCTTTGACACCTTTAGCGATGTCGATAATTTTCTCGAAATCGAAATAATGATATTCTGACGCTATGATGTAGTAATGAATTAACACACTTTCGAAATTAAATATCGGTTTTACACATGCCAGCATGTTATTTTCATCACTATCGTCCGGTAATATATATTTTTACAGTCACTCGTATAACTTTCCATCCTTTGATATTAATCTATATATATGTAATGAAAACAAAACTAAAAGGAAAGAAGAATGTGTTGTTCAGAAATTAAAACAGAAAGTTCAAGATGCATCTAGAAACCCATAGAAGATATAAGTGGTTCTAATCCCAAAGGACCAAAATGTTCTCGTTTTGATATATATTTAACATTTCAAGAACGCGGGAAGACGTTGACTTATCTTTCCCACTTGTAACGTTTGGTGATCCATTACTATCAGAAAGAATTAAATGCAGCGTTGTCATTGTGTCATCTTCTAGTTGTTGTTTACCTTATGTAATTGATACTGTCAGAATATTGTAATTTAACGTCTCATGAATTTGTCTTTGTTCATACGGGATTAATTCAATCAATTTAGGAATCCGTTACGAAGCACAGATAACACATGTCGCGTTGCAAGAGGGTAAGAATTGTTTTGAAATCTCTAAAGAATATATAAACATGGAAATGCTTCGTGTAACAACCTTTCTAGATAAGGAATAGTCAATCCACAATTAATGAATCATTCAATGTTTGACCCTATTTAAGGATGAATAATTAATCCACAATTAACGAATAGTTCTAAATGTGACCCTATTTTAGGATGAATAATTAATCCACAATTAACGAATTGTTCTAAATGTGACCTATTTCAGGATGAATTTTCAACCCACAATTAACGAATTGTTCTAAATGTGGCCCTATTTCAGGATAAATAGTCAATCCACAATAATTGTTTTGTTTTAAAGGTGACCTTTTTTCAGGATGAATATTCAATCCACAATTAATGAATTCTTCTATATGTGACCCTATTTCAGGATGAATATTCAACCCACAATTAACGAATAATTCTAAATGTGACTCTATTTCAGGATGAATATTCAATCCACAATTATGGAATAGTTCTAAATGTGACCCCATTTCAGGATCCACAATTAATGAATTGTTCTAAATGTGACCCTATTTCAGGAAGAAATTATTATTATATTAAATGTGACATATTTCAGGATGATAATGACAACACGGAAGCCCTGTTAAAGCGACTTAACAAGTGTGGAAAGGTACATATGGTTCCCGCCGCGCTGAAAGAGAAATACGTCATCAGGTTCACGGTGACGTCACAGTACACGACTGACGCCGATCTTGTTCTTGATTGGACAATCATACAGGACACCGCCACGCGTGTGTTGGCGGATGAGGACGAGGTAAAACGAGAATTGAGACATGCCATATTTTGGTGAAGGGTTGAGGATAGTATTAAATTCGTAGTACCAATGACCTTGATGTATCATTCGTCTGATAACCTTGTAAAATGTGCTTCAGGCTGAGGTTATCAAGCATCTGATTTTCTCAATGTTAATCTTTTACCTTCTACGAAACAATTAACTTCAAAAGTTTAACTAATATGCAGTTTACAAACATTCTATATTCAACACCAATATTTGCCTCTCAACGATCAAAACTGGCAGTCTTTCTTATGTGCATCACGGATATTTTGACATTTTTGTTGTTGGATATATTTATGTTTGAAATTGAATTGATATCGCACACATATTCTCATGGAAAGATTTATATGATCACGATTACTATTTGTATATTCATTATTGTTCGACGAACTTTGTCATATTAAAACATGAATAAAATTTACGGATATCGAAATGTTTTTTCCTAATTTTGACCATATTCCAATGTTAGAATAAAGACATATCAATGACGTCATATTTGTTGCAGACAAGGATTTTCTCTGTTTTAAGGTGAGCGAGGAAGAAGAGGAAATCCCTCCTGCGCCGGCTGAGAAGAGACACGTCATCATGCGGGTCCCGAGCATCAAGCGAAAGGACTTCGGAATGAGCCTCATTCTCAGCAACGTCCCTATGTCCCCTAAATTCATTAACGGAAGTTTCGCCGCCGTCTTTGACAACAACAACATGATCGTCGAATTCGCAAGGGAGATAAGCCGAGGTGACTTCAACGGAAAAGCACTGCGGTTATCTCCCCGGAGGCGAATCAAGCTGAGAGATCAGTCTAAACAACAAAGCTTAGACTGCAATCTCTTCGCAATCAAGCGCGCCCCAAGCAGATTCAAGCAGGGATCACTTGATTCGAAGATCGACGAAATTCTGGAAACGTCGTCCTACGAGAGCGACTCGCAGACCGGGTTCTACCGAGCCGACAGCGTGGAGGAAAATGGCGACGAACCGGAAGTCAAGGGGGTCAAGGTCGAAGAGGGTAGTAACGGCCATCTTGTTGTGAACGGTGTGCACTTGATTTGTAAGCATTGTGGTAAGCCGTTTGAAGATTGAAACGGATATTGAGCCGGGAGAGTGAATCTTTTGTCAATTTTATGATGCCGAGGACATTGAACTGAAGCCTGATAGATCCTTGCCATAGTTGTGATCTGACTGAGAAGGATTTTGTTGATTTGATTCCATTGGTTGTGAAGAGGTACAACGATATTCACAGTGTTGTAATACATCCATAAAGGTACAGGTGAACAATTGCATTAATGGTTGTGATTTGGTCCAAGAGAAACATGTTCGCAGATGAAGACCTATATAGTATATATTCTTAATGATTATAGATATATGCATAACATACTGCTGCATTGATGTCACGTGATATAGATATTACCATATTAGGCATACGTATTCATTCTTCCGAGAATATTATTAGTGAGATAGTCGTGTTGTCATTCAGTATTGAATCAAATTATTGCTGTGATTTACATTTAAAAATCAAGTGTTAGAAAGGAACAGTAAATTGATTTCATGGTTTAATTTCTGATTTTTCAAAGGCGGTTTCCACTGAACAGGTGATTTTGTTATCGTCCCTCTTTCTGTTATTTTTTCTAATGAAAAAAAACTATAGCTACTTATCTAATACGATTTTCAGTGTAATACCATCATACGGAAAGTGTTGATGCTTTGTGTTGAAGGAAATGGTTTGCTGATTGACTTATAAGATGATATACGGGAGCATTTTAGATTGTTCAAAATAAGGGGGTTCCAATATGATGACGTCATACGATTTGGTTATAAACCGGTGTAACATTTAGTATTGATTAAACACTAGCTGTGTGCGCATTAAATAAACAAAGACTTAGTCCAACATTTAACATTACCTGAAACTAGAAGTCTGCTTGTTAGATGGGTCAAGATGTTGAAAACTCATATTTTTTAAATAAAAAGAGGGCTGGCTCTTATAGAAAGAAGAAGACATATTGAATAAATAGATAAATAAATAAATAAATAAATAAATAAATAAATAAATAAATAAATAAATAAATAAATAAATAAATAAATAAATAAATAAATAAATAAATAATAAATAAATAAATAAATAAATAAATAAATAAATAAATAAATAAACTCAACATTTGAATTTGTATTGCTATAAGATATTCCAAAAGTATCATACACATTATCGCTTTAATATTTAGTATCTTGAATATGCATGCGCATCACGAGGTAGCTTATAGCCATGGTGATTGCTGATATTATACAAAAATATCTTTGGACTAAATAGCTAAAAGTCTTTGAGATGACCACCATTGAGAATCAGCTGACCAGATGGAATTTAAAACGCATATGTGTATGATAATGTGAGTTGTATCTAAATATAGTTTTTAATATTCAGAACATGAATCGAGAATTACATTGAGGACAATTTTATAAGTTACTTTATGTTTAGGAATGCGCTTATGCCAATGTTTATGCCATTCCCACGAACTATCGTAGTATGAGGTTTTAGTGATTTGATGTTGGTTCAAGGCAATATTTTACTGCAAAATGCATGATGTGAGTCTAAGGTATTTTTTAAACATGTAGATTTCATTCGTTTTGACATAATTTACCAAGAAAATCGATATCAAATGAATCACAAATAACCAAGTATTTAAGTGGCGTAATGAATTCATGAATATGGAAACGAAAAATAACACCAGGACAGTCGATCATATGGCGGTCGGTTAAAGCATGGAGTTCACGTGCAGAACAAGAAAACATGCTCAGACCATTTACTTTTTTCACTTTACTGGTAAAACCATAATATGCACGTTCAGAACATAGATAATATGTTCAGAGTATGACTGTTAGTTCCATTTTGAAAATAAAAAACATGAAATGCACGTGCGAAACATGGAAACCATGCTCAATGCAATTTGTGGCTACTGTTAATCACAGCGCGTCGCATGGAAAATTTGTGTTCCAATTTCCATGCGAAGTCACGGTAAGTTTCAACATAATTAAACTGTCTGCTGATTATAACCTTCATTAATTTGCAATATACATTTCTAATTGATGTAATTATCACAAGTTCCATTTCATTCCATGTATTATTCAAGAATAAAAGTAAAACGTCCTTCGTCGTAAAGTTTGTAACGTTTAATTTTAGCCTGTTATATATGTCCCAGGCCATCTTATTCAAGAGAAAACATACCGCAAGTTTCATAATAAGCAGAAAGTATTTCTTGTCAGTGTTAGAAAGGACCCTCCTGCCCTACATATAGTTAATGTTACCCAAACCGACGATCTATTATTGTTAATGTTGTTGTTGTATCATAATAGAATATCATATAAGAAATAATTATCCTTGCCTATTATGTTTCTAAAATGCGGATATGAAATGGTGTTACTAGATATACAGGCCAGTTACCAATAATAAAGTAGAACAATTATCCGAATGTGTTGTCATTTTTAACTCATCAGGCCTGAAAAGCCCAATGTGCTTATTGCATGACATGGTGTCCGGCGTCCGTCCGTCCGTAAACTTTGAGCATTTTAGACTTCTTTCCCATGGGCATAAGGCCGAGAAAGTTGAACATTTGTGTACATAAACGTACGTCTTGACTAATGAGGGTTATAATCTAGGCTTTGATGGCCATGTGGTCACTCCTAAAGGCCACAGGGGCCACGCTCTTAAAACCTTTTTCATCTTCTCTCCAGAACCATAAGGCCTAGAAAGCTGAAACTGTGTGTACAGACTCATTTACTAGTGAGGATTATAAATTGTAGCTTTGGTGGCCCTGTGGCGCTTTATAAGGGCCACGCTCTTAAACCTCTTTTATCTTCTCTCCAGAACCGTATGGCCAAGAAAGCTGAAACTTTGTGTACAGAGTCTAGTGAGGACTATATTTTAAATTTTGGTGGCCCTGTGGCCCTGTGGCCCCTAATAGGGGCATGAAATGGTCTTTCCCAGAAGCACAAAGCATAGAATGCTGAAACGTTTTGTAGAGACTCTTTATGTAAGGGTAATTCTAAATGTTCATTTGGTAACATTGTGGTCCCTACTAAAGGGGGAAGGGAACCACATTGATCTCATCTTAAAGCAAAGTTAAATATGAAGCCTGATGAGCTACAGAGCCAATGTTTTTAGAAGTGGTTACAGAAGAACGGGTTAAAGAACGAATGTACATTTTGTAATACCAATGCCACTGTCGTGTACCCGATAAAGAGGGGACTTTTCAAAATGGTGGACGTGACAGGTCAACAGAGGTAGGTGTCTGCTTTCAGTGCTCCCTTCTCCTAATCGACGAGGTTTAGATGGTCACCTTTAACTGTGGTAATCAGGAATAGAATTTCGAATACATTCCTTAAAGGGGCAGTAGCACGTTTTTTGATAACTTTATATTTTAAAATTTTCACTGATAATTGTAAGTTAATGTTAAATGTATTATTTTGACAGTGTAAAAAATCTCATCACACAAGTCAATCACCCATAGTCAGAGGACAAAGTATGAAGATTTACACAAAATCCATTGGCGGCCATTTTTGTGTGAACACCTTTAATTCATTTTGTTTAAGAAAAAGGAATCGCATGGCTGAACTTTACATTTTATATTTGAATTATTACTGCTCCATTTAGTTTAAATACATTGTCTTTCATTTGGAACCATTAATTTTCATTTTCATGACATCACCTTATATTCCCTCTAAAAACGTGCTACTGCCCCTTTAAGAGTTTGGGTTCACAAACTGCAAGAAATTTGCGTATTTTAGATGTCAAGTTGATGTTTATCTCACTTTCATTTTCGAAGCGGAGAGGAGACTTTTAAATGCCTTTTTTCATGCCCTTAACGACCTTGAATATCATACATATTGTCGCGCATATCAGTGTTTGGTTATAATAAAGATTTCTGTGCAACTTAAACTGATTTGGTTCAGAAACTACGAAGTTATTGACAAAATAACAAATCAACATGGCAGCGGAGTGGACTCGCCGAATAAGCGGCGGAGGGGACCCAGGAGGTCGGATAGGGAGAGGACATTTTTGGATATGGAGGGAACACATTTGGATATGGAGTGGACATCAGGCTTGTTTTATATTTCTTATATTTTCCCTTAGATAAAGTTTAATTATATTTAATATTTACGCAGTATCATCAAATATTTATGACGTCATAAGCAACGAAACTCGTGCCTTTTGTCTGTGCAAAAGCGATTCCATATCTGAAAGGGATGTATATTGCTTACGTTTCACGTTATTGCTGAACGCTTCTGATACATTCAAGTTTATCGAGTTCATGCCAACATAGATACATTCAAGTTTATCGAGTTCATGCCAACATAAATACTTTCAACCCGAAACTAAAACGTTAATAAATAAAGTGAAACGCAAACGGAATACCCATAACAACGTGTTGATGGTAATCTACGTGAAATAAGGTGAAATGCGTTAGGTGAATGAGTGAGAGTCTTAAATTTCTCCAAGCAGAAGATATCATAAAGGATAATTAAATAAATAATAACTTGGGAGTTTTGATATTGATTTATATACTTTCAGGTCATCTACTCGTCTTAATTACACAATATAGTATTCTCATAAAGAGATTTTTTTCTTTTCTCTTTTTATTTTTTGGCGAATAAATTCAATTCCTACAAATATATATATAAGATTTTCCCCATTCGGGACTTATAAACGCAATACCTGAATATAACTTAGCTTGTAGGTGTTTTTACACGTAAAATTTCCGAAAAGTTAGACATTTGATATATATTGATAAACATAAAATAAAGTACGTCACACTCCAGAAATCACGCTAAAACACCGCTGCAAAGCTTTTTACATGTAAAGGTGCCGGTTGCCTCAACATCAGTGCAATTGCAATGCTAATAATGAACGCGTCAGAATACTATTTTATAAGAAGTGTTTGTTACTGTATACACTAGAAAAACACGTTTTTTCTGGAATAATTATGTATTTCAATATCACATTAGGTAAATCTTGTAAAGGATATACGTTAGATACATTTTGTTGAGATCACAACTCATTTACATGCTATAGCTTGCACCAGAATAATACATTAAAATTACACGCTTTATTTCTTGTAAAGTGATATGTTTCGGGGAGTTCTACAAGACTGTCTAAATATAATGTTGAGAAAAATGGTTTTAAATGGATATTTGGCATTCAAATATAAATTCTATATCATTTTAAAAAGGCATAGGCTGACCGGTTCTTCATTATTGGCCATGAACTCCTACAAGAGATACGATGATATTTAGATTTCACAAATTGATGAAAGTTAAAACTTTGCCCTGCAACACTCACTTAAAATGTAAACACCAGATACTTAGAAACTTTGCAGTCGAATCATGGAAATCATGTAATTTTCAGACCCAGTGAGTTAACACTTAGACCACGCAGGCCAGTGGCAAAGACATGTTTTCATGACCTAATAATGAAAGTGTTTTTTCCCTGATATAATAAATTTGCGCCAATCATAGTTAATATATTATTGATAATTTTAAATGAAATAATTAGTACTATATGTATACGTTCCTGTCAAACGTTATTCTGTAAAGTATGAGAATATTACCGATCGTCATGGAGTTTATTATTGTAGCTTGCACGGTACGCTTGTAAATTTCAGCGGACTGCACGTGCAGCACGAGATACTCGTGAAAATATCAGCTAGCTGAAATAGTTTCTCCACTTCGAGTCAACGTTTCAAGATATACTGCCCTAGAGAATCGATGGAACTCTTGCATATTGTACCTTTTGTATTTTTATATTCGCACATGGCTAAACTTGTTTATCATCTATAAAAACATGTATGATTTGTAATAATTAATTACATAAACTACAGCTAGGTGATAAACGCTAACGGACATTTCATTGGTCAGATGACAAAACCATGTGACATATATTAGAATGCAGGCCTATTTCAACGGGTTACCGATCAGCATGTGAAAAGCGTGCAACACGTGCAGGTTATTTAAGAAATGAATGTCATAATATAGTTGTCCACACGGTTATAACCTGTTTGAAACTTGTAATATAAGTTAAGGATAACATACAAGTAACCGTCCATTCGTGAAAAAGAATGTACGAGCCGCGAAGCGGCGAGTTCATTGTTTTTCTCGAATGGACGGTTACGCGTATGTTATCTGACTTAAAATACAGCCTAGGTTTTTATAAATTCAACATTGGCTTTATGTGTTAAATACTTAAATTTAACAGAAATCCAATCAAACAAGAGGCATGGTTCAATAATAAGTTTCCTTAAAAACCTTTGAGATGCCCAAATCTGATAAACCAGTACATTCTTAATGCACGTGAAAACTGTTCAAAACGTGCGCGTCATAACCACCGTGCCAGAACACTCTTATAATGCACGTGCAACCCAACTATATAGCCAGTACATTCTTAATGCACGTGCAAATGGTTCTAGACGAGAGTAATCGTTTGGGTTTGGTATAAAAGGGACGTTGTAATTGTTTTACCTTGACAGTATGTGCGGTAATTTGGTGTTTCTGGAGGGAAAAACGTCCGAGTATCTTCAATTTGATGATATTTCATCAGACGACGATGTTTCAACACAAGCCACACAGAAAGGGACACATTGTTTTCATGCACATGTATGTACGGCGAAGACTAAATTATTTCATCGAATGACGACCGAATATCATCTCATGGTCCAAATGAATTCGAAGTAAGCAACGGGCTGTTTGCTGTGCCAACGAGTGAAACCAACATGACATGTTGAAGACGGTAAGTTTATTTCTATCTACTATACTGATGATTAACGTTAGTGTTATGTTTTATTTGATAAACGTTAATAAGGCTCTTTACAAGAAAGTGATTCTAAATTATTTTAATTTTCATGTTGCATATTATCCAAATTCTAAGTTTTTTATAATATATTTAGTATATGTTAAAGGGACTGAACTACACTCTACTTTTGCTAAATTGTCAACCAAACAAAACAAGGTTAGTGCAGAGTTCAAAACATTTTCTGAACAAGAGTTGATAATAATTTTGTTTGTTTTCCAGATTTTCCAAGAGATCAAAGACGGGAACAATGGACTGTAATAACATGCAAAACTGGGACGAAGTAGGAAAACCTACCAATGCCATGAAAGAGACGTTCTTTCAAGAAAACATTAAAAGAAATAACTGCAGAGGAGAAGAATGTCATTCTCAGGAGATTCATCCGAAAAGTGAACGATACATACACGGAATTTTGATATCGACAACTGTTTGAAATGTTGTTTGATTGGATATTACTAAGATATTCTACATAGAAAATGAAACTATTATGTGGACCAGGAATATACTTGTGAGAGAGAATCATCAGAAGATACTGAAAACTATGCTAAATCTTCTTGGAATCAATTTTGTCCTAACAACGGCAGACTAACACTAAACACCACGATTGTGGCTGACGATGGATACCAGAGGCACTGCGATATACATAAGATGTATTTAGAGAACAACGCTTGACAAGGTTACATTTTCAATGGACATTGTCCACGTTGTGTCAAACATGAGTTCAATAAAATTGCTTAATCTCAACGTGTTATTTTGTTTTTCAATGAAAATGAAATGAAATGTTACGTAATCAAATTATGCCAACTAATAATGAGAACGTCGAAGGGACCGTCTCACAAATCTTTACTTCCCATTTAGTTGCAGTAGATTCCTGAAGGATAATGTACGATTGACACAATGGAGTGACGTCACTGCTGTATTTTAAACTTGTATAACTGGCGAGCTTACGAAGCAAACATAAAGTTATTTAATGTCCCTCAAGACATAATGCGAATTGCAGACCCGCCGATGTTAGACACTGTCTTTGACAGTGATGAGTACATATTCACTGTGCGTAAACGGATGACCGTAACTTTAGTTACGATCATCCCAATATGGCGGCAGATAATACGCTTCGGAACTTTTCACGCGTTATTCTAGTTGTTCAGATACATTCAGATAAATTCAATAATGCACTTAGATGCAGCTTGACGTGGAGACGAGATTCTAGAAGTATTTCCCTTTGTAAATGCATATTTTTGAAGATATTCAAGTTTTAAAAATCGGGCATGATGACGGTAACTGAAACATGATGATGACGGTAACTGAAATGTTCGTCAAAGCTAGGATGACGGTAACTGAGCATTTCCTAGATCAGTATGTGTAACCTTTTATGAAAACACTCGTTAAAGGACATAATTTTTAGTAATTCAAAACGAAGGTTGATGCTATATTTTTGTATAATACTTACAGGAGAAAGGGTTTGCTTATACTGGTGCCCATGAAGCCACATAACTTATTTTATTCCTATATGTACTTCACCCAACAACAGCACATGACCAACCTACAAACTTCCCATTTAGATAAATAAAAATCTGGACGAAATTGCTGGCATATTTGTTTTGAAAACGCCTCATTTCAGAATTAAACTGTAAAGTTACCGAATAACAAGAACATATTTCTTTACGAACATTAAAATGTATACATGTAGGCCTAATTGAATTCAACAAACATTTATGATAAAGAAAATAGTTGTCAAAATCTATTACTAATTATTCTATCTTAAAATTTTCACCCGGAATCAAATTAGAAACGATTTCGCTAAACCATAGTTTTACAAAAACTTGTATTTTCCGGCAAGCATCCACTGTCCTGGATTTTGTGGCCAGATTAATTAATCGCATTGTGATATATATGTAGTCTGGTTCACATGAAGACACTGAATAGCATAAAACTCTAAACCTGTCTCATTCACAAGATTTGACCAGAGACCCTAAATACATATAATGTTATATAATGTCCCTGATTTGACGCAATACTTTAAGAGTTTACAAAGTCTAGGTTCAAGAGAAATCAAATGCGAAATCACAGAAAAGGGTCGAATAACATTTGCACCCCGGGATAGCGGAACAGATAAAAAGCTAGATGATTCATATACTAGTCTGATTGTAACCATGCATTTTACTGCACACAGGAACTACACATATATATTGTTTGAAGATTTCAATACTGAGACAAAAGCATATGTTATAAGTATTCATATATACGCGTCGTCCTTTTAAATAGATTCAGAATATATTTCCTTATATATATATCACCGTTTGTAAGTATCATGTCATCTCGTTGTTGTCAATGACGACTAGTATAATTGTTTTCATTGTATTTATATCATGTCACATGGGCAATAGCAAGCTTAAAATCAGATGCGTGTCATATAAATCCATTGGATATTAAGGATAACTGGCTGAAATAAAACATTCATTTTACTACTATGAAATCTGTGTATTGCGAGAGTTTGCCTTCCAGTATCACTAAAAAGGTCATCAGTTTATTTAATATCATAAATCATTCTACATTACAATGTGTAAGATCAAATCACTCATTCAAAAGTGAAAAGTCATTCAATCGTTTGCTATGTATTTTCTCCTTTAAAAACAATGTGTCCTGTGAATGGATGTTCCCAGCGGTTGATAATTAATGGAACTTAAAGGGACAGTAGAACGTTTTTGAAAATTTAATTTTTCAATTTTTCACTGATAATTGGTATGTTAATGCTAACCGGTAATATATTATGTTGATAGTGTCAAAATTCTCATTAGACAAACCAATCATCCATAGTCAGGGAACAAATTATTATAAGATTCACTTTGGGCCATTTTTAAGTGAACACATTTAATTCATTTTGTGTAACTCTTGATATATGGAGTTCTTATTGGTTTCCTTTATACTTGTAAAAATATTAACACCTACTAGAGATAAAAGGAACTTCCATGGATTTCCCTAATTACTTGAAATATTATTTTCAGGAAGTATTCTTTAAAACTTTGTTTACGTTTTCTTAATAATTCAAAAGATGAAATTTCTAAAATTTAACAATCAACAAACAAGGACAATGGTTTGCTAACGGCTGTTAATATAGATCTACTTATCCCACACCTTCAAATGAACTCTAAAATCAAATCTAAACAAATCATAAGAAAATATAACCGCATAATGTTTAAATAAAATTCATTTTAATTAAAGATATTATACAGTGCCGGTAACAAAATGAAAACAGTGTGATATATATATTTAAAAAGACACCTGCATTGCGTTATCCAGAACGTTGTTTAGTGCTTCTAAAATACAAAAAAAACCTACAATACAAATCATTACACAGGTTATCAGATGATCAGCTGGTGATTCCGACTTCAACAACCCTCTGTGACGTCTTCAGTGGTGAATATTTGCTATTTCCTACACGCTAATACACATTTTATTACTTTCCTGTTTGCAGTTACCGTCATCTATCCTTTTCAGTTACCGTCATCATGCTCATTTATGATTTTCCAGTTACCGTCATCATGCCCGATTTTTCAAACTTGAATATCTGCATTAATATGTATTTGTAAAAGGTAATATTTTTAGAATCTCGCCTCCACGTCAACCTGCATCTAAGTGCATTATTGAATTTATCTGAATGTATCTGAACAACTAGAATATCGCGTGAAAAGTTCCGAAACGTATTATCTGCCGCCATGTTGGGATGATCGTAACTAAAGTTACGGTCATCGGTTTACGCACAGTGAAGTTTTCAAACAGGCAACATCGGGGGCCTCTAAACTGTCAATGAAGGCAGAGAGCGTGCCACGACACTATTTGGTGTGCATGGAATGGGGTGCCTTGAAACTGTGTTGTCGCCAGTCAGGTCATTCAGAATGGAGCTCAACTCATGCTTTTGAAATGATGTACATTACCTTGTTTAACTTCGCCCACTATCCTCTTTTCTGTGACCGGAGATGAACATGTACAACTTAATTTATTTGCAACTTAATGTATATTCTTCAAACATCAAATACAGATTATTAGGGCGAGTGTTCCTAATAAACAGAAAAATAATATTTGCCAAAAGTGAGTCTTAGTGTTGACCATCAAGACTGGGGTCAGGCTTGAATGTGGCTGTAAGATCAGGGGAATCCCCGAGAAATGTAGTTCCGGCACGACATCGTATAAACTTCATTTACTGAAAGTTATTTTGTATAACCTGCAATTTAGGGTTCATTGAAATGTATACGATCACATGACCTTGTTAGATCCAATCAGAATGGAGCATATCGTTTACATTTCAAAGTCATTGCAAAAGCGTCAAAACATTTCAATTCATGATTTTTATATGAAACAATGTCAATTGTATTATAGGTTAAAATGTAACAAAGCAGTGTTTCCTTTGGTGTTCTTTAAAAATGGTACTACATTTCCCCTGTCCAGACTAATCAAAGTTTAGAAATCATCATTCTCTCCCAACAGAGGCAGATCGAGTCATGTTGATACAGCCTCTGTTCTATTACGCCGAAATCCGTGGGTTCCGGTAGTTTCCCCTGGCGGACAAAAATTGCACCACGATCCATTTGAATATCGTTATCAAATGACAACGCTTCTCGCATGGAAAGGGTGGTTCATATCACAATGTCTTTGTCATGATTCTGTAGCCAAAATAATTATTTCGCTGATTGCACAACTAATTTTGATTGCCTCTAATCAGTAATCTCGCATTCTATTCCACAAACTCGACGTAAAATATAACTGAGGTTAAATCTACATGACTTGATCTGCCTCTGTGGGGAGAGAATGAGAAATCACTAGCCCTAGGTCATTTTACTTTAAATATTTCCTTCTTTCTCCAGACAGCAAACGATACATCGGTGTAAACGATAATTTTTTCTACTTTTCTAAATTATTTCTACTTGGATATCCCTTCAATTCTTGGAGATGAACCCTCAAGCACGTGAAACAGGTACACCTCTCTCTAACGGCCCGGTATTCGTAATTCACGTGTGCGAGGGTTAATCAAACTTGAACATCTCGCTCTTAGTCGGTAACTATTACTACAACAGAAAACGATGACGGAGCTACAGACGTTTCAGGGTGGAACTTGAAGCAAATGGGTAACGCCTTACTAGCCTCAGCAAACTTCTGTCATCTCTGTGAGAGGTGTTGCGTGGGTCTGCTTGAACGTCCGCGGCTCCTTACATGTACAACATTCCTTTGTTCATGTTTTCTGACCAAAAGGTCCGATTCGTCTCCATGAAGGAAAGTCTGGCTCTTTATTGTTTCAATCATTCATCAACCTCGCTCGCTTGATAAGGATGATAGATTAAGTTTTTGTTTAATCGATATTGATCATAAGAAGATACTTGATTTTGCAAAATTCATGCCGCATGCTTTTAAGTTTTGTTGCGATTCTGCGATCGTTTTCTACATAAAAACGGAACGGATTCCAACCCAGATCCGGATTAAATATCTACGCCCTAAACCAGCTTCGATGATTTTGTAATGTACCGATGGTTCTCTCTTGGTGTGCAACACGATTTTGACTATGTATGATAAGAACACATATTTCATACATTAGAAATTATCTAAATGTAAATGAGCCTGCCCAAACATTTATGAACAATATATACACTTAGGTATGCATATTCCTGGTGTGCTTTACAGGCTATGCCCCTCTTTAAACATTCTTTAAAGCTTTAAAGCATGCGGTTCGGGATGAAATTTAGCTATTGAGAATATAGATACTTCACTCTGTAGAAAAATCTTTCGTCGAAAATTTGATATCACATTTACATTTTTTCAACAACAATATCATACTTTCTTCGACGCCAAGAGCACAGTGACCCCTGTAAAATAGCTTTTAACGAACCCGCTTTCGGTGACGTAATCATTATGCGTGCAGGATTTACACTTTGTCTCAACTACCGTGATTGCGTTTGATGGGTATCAACTTTGGCAGCAACGAATACCTCATTCGGAGAAAAATATAATGAAATGTAGTCGTTCGCGACAAAGACGGCTTAAGCGTATATATATATTTAGAAACCGGAACTTGTGAGATGGCTACACTTGATTTGTCAGTATGTGGGCTGTTAATTTTGGTAAATTACCTCCTATTTAAGGAATTGTGATCCGATTTTCCCTAGGTTGGTCGCAAAAGGAAAACAGTGAAACTACTTTTAAGAATATTGAACTCTGATAATGGATCTTTAAAGGGATATAAGGCAGAAAAGGACCACCGATAAAACTTGCTGTAATTATTTTCTTTATACGTAAGTTAGTTAACATTAATAAATATAAACTCTACATTGGCTTAACGTACAACAATAGAACAATGCATTCACACGCCCAACATCAGTTACTTACTTTATACTTACAAGAACCACAATCATTTTGTGATGTTATATAACCGTGGAAGGTGAACTTGCTCTACGCGTGTAAAGAAATCTTCACCTTGGTTATTTGCAGTTAATGTACACCGTACACAAATAGAAAACGCCTTTGTAAATAGCGGATTCTGTTGAGAGATATTTTCTAAAGATAATAATTTACAATACAGTGCTTTTTAAGTTTTTAATGTTTTGATCGATACACTGTTCGACCCTCGCTTTGTGTGCCCGTCATACATTTTATTTATATTTATACAATAGCAAACTTAGATAAGATATTGAAATAAAATATTGAATTAATTATCAGTTTGTTTTTAATGGATTTGACATTTTCTCCCTAATTATTTATGACAAAACGTACAACTAAACTATTTTAACTGCCATTTTTATAAAAATGTCTGAGGGAAATCAATCATATCATATAGAGTGCACTTTAACAACTAAATACTTACATATGCTGGTCAGGTTATGTGTCTGAGGAATTTATTCGTTTATTTTGTGACGACGTTCATTAGCGACTGTCTGTCATCAGCTTGTGTAGGATGAGATAAACATAGCTAATACAAATAGAGAAATTATCGACATTTACGAAATGTTTATCGATTATGTAAGAAGGAAGAGTACAATTCAATACAGTCTCAAAAACAACAGATTTATCCTATCAGAGATGCATTGACATTTATCTTCTCCACTTGAAATCTGCAGTCACACTTGAGTTGTTTGAATGGCTAAATGTACATGAAAATTTCGAAATATCCATCAAATTATACACTAAAATTCAAAAATGCTTACAACAAATATACATACATGTATCTACTACACTCATTCTCCAATAAATCATCACATCCATCTTGCTCTATTTATAATATGTTTACAACCTTGGATGACCAATGTGACACGAGGCTTTGAAAAATCTGTGACGTTGTCTCGAGTCTTGTACGTTATCAAAACAATTCTAACAACTAAAGCTATTCCTTGGTCGAGCGATTACTGTACTAATCAAAATTATTTTGTAAACGTTCATGTGTAGATATATTTTCTTACGCCTTTTCCTTGCTGATCATTATTTCCACTTTAAATGTTTTGATCAGCTGTTCCAAGGCTTACATTTAAGGTTCTTGATAACCTTTGTTTAACATTTTCTGACAAAAATAATTATCTGGGTAAATTTTTTCAATATCGAATGCTAGCTGCTCGCTCAATCTTGTTATACACGTTTTCTAAGGATTTTACGAATGCTTCAAACAATACGCACCATATCTGTATACCTGAATACTGACACTTATTTTAACTACGTAACTTATAATTTTAATATTTACCTTACCTCCCAGGAATCAATAAACGTACATTTTAACCATAGCTCGACATCTTATTAGCGGTTTTGTTGTAATAAATATGTCAATGTCGAAATCCGAGTATGATTGCTGAATGATCAAATGTTTCATAGAAAATAAGAGACTTGTGCATCTGTGGTTTCAAAGGGCGATTTATGACATACGTGTATATGCTATATATGACACTGCTTAATAACTGTCATACTTGGTTCAAAAACGAAACAGGTCATACTATTGATTTCAACCTCTCTTCGTTTCTTATTGGCGACCCCAATCAAAGCATTCTTGTCAATCATCTATCACTATCGGGAAAAATACATCTATAAATGTAAGTGTACAATTAAAGTAACACAGAGTATCTTTCTTAAAATTTTATTTGGTTTTAATAAGCTTCAAAACATCTAATATGCTGATTGAAGTTCATATCTCATCACTGGACTTGCAAATATATCCATTTATGAATATTATCTCTAAAATGCTTGATTTTATGAAAAAATCAAGAAAACATCTCAAATACGCGCGCCACTTGAGCCACATTGTCCGGTTTTCGATCAAAATCCTGACTTTGAATGGCCGTATGTTCGCTCTAATGAACTGTTTGACCTTTAACTTGTTATTTTCAGTAAAAGTTAGTGGTTCCCGATGTAATAACATCGATTTCAAAATTTGACATATGTGATCCTATCAACATACAATGTACTCTGTGTCTCTTTAAGTAAGTAAACTTTAACAATTGACAGAAAATTATAAAAAATAGTAAATTTTATTAAAAAATACATATGTTGCAAAAACAATGTATTATTTAAAAATAATGTATGGGCTGCTTCACAACATAACTCATTGTCCCTCAGTGATGCAAGAATGTTACTTAATTTAGTACAGATGTAACAACACTCAACGATCTCTTTTGATGTCATAACTATTTCTTGAAATACTCACCTAAGCAAACATAAAATTCTGTTAACATTACCTCAAATACTCCAGGAGTATTTATACTTATAAATAAATATAAACTGAAGTACAAAAGAAAGTACACACCGAAGTAATTTGTTAATAAAAGACAACAAGACAAACTTTCCAGCATTTCAAAGGTATAATATTAATAGTGAACCATTTTCAAACATGGCAAGGACAGGTATTTACTTCTCACTTCACACATCACTTCTCTACTTCTCATAGTGTCCATTAGGGGTATAATTTGAAATTTACACTCATTGTTTCTGCAACATTCCCTGGTCTGATGTCCATAAATGAGGAGTTAGTATCGGGTGTGACCCCATTACTGTTAATGCAAGCAAAGACAGGTCTCCTGAAAGTCAGACGTCGGATGACGTTATTAGGGATACGTTGCCACTGTTCATGCAGTGCCTGTTCCAGCTGTTGTAGGTTGACTGGTTGCTCTGGGCGACGTCTAAGGCGTCTTCCCAAATGGTCCCAAAGATGCTCGATGGGGGATAAATCAGGGGAGCAAGATGGCCAAGGCAAAACCTGGATGTTTTGTTGGTTGAGGAAGTCCATGGTGATCCTGGCAGTTTGTGGTCTGACGTTATCGTGTTGGTAAATCATCCCTTGGTGCTGCCTCTGTATGAAGGGGACAACCACAGGCTGCAACACTTGATACCTGTATCTCTGGGCTGTAAGGGTTTGACGAATTGTCACCAAATCGGTCTTCTAGTCGCCGCAAATCCGGCCCCAGACCATGACGCTGCCACCGCCATAGGGTACCATTTCTTGGACACACTCTCGCCTCTACGCCTGTAAATCCTCCCTCTTCTGTCTGCTTTGAAGAGGTTGAATCGACTTTCGTCGCTGAAGATCACTCTTGCCCAATCACGACGTTGCCAGCGTCTCACTCTCCTTGCCCAGTGTAGACAGTTCAGGCGATGTTCGCGAGTCAGCGTCATTCAGAGGAACGGTCGGTAAACCCGAATACCGGCAGCTCGAAGACGTCTCATGACAGTGTTTCTGCTGATGTGGTGTCCTAACGCCGTCGATGCCGTTGACGCCATTGTGACGAATCTGATGCGCAGATGCAGTGTGCGCAGATAATGGTCTTCAGCGGGGGTCGTCACCCTCGGTTCTCCACTTCTAGGACGGTCCGATGTCTGGCCAGTCTGGTTATGACGTTGGAGCAGTCGAATGACCGTTTGTCCGGTGTAGCCAAACCTTCTGGCAATTTGGCTGTTTGAAACTCAAACTTCAGACATTCAAACGACTCTTTCTCGCTTTTCTGCTGTTAAACGTAGCATTTTCTCGTGTTTTTTTCGGAACACTAGTAGTGAATTGTAGAATTCAGTGGTTTTTATACTCTTAGCACGCCCAAGTCATGTAGAAATTGAAAAAATCGTGATTTTCCAAAAAATCACTTTTACCTGAACTGTCATGCCTCGGATGCGTTTTGACGATATAATTTCATTGTTTCCGTTCGTAACATTAGGATAGAGCATAAAAAATGCTACTTTGTAAATGAATATGAAATAATATGAAAATCTGTGGGTGTTTTCTTTCTTTTGTACTTCAGTTTACTTTAACTAGACCTCTTGGTGTTTAGTAAATATACTTTTACTTAGGTGTATTTAGTCCAGGAGTCAGCAAATGCGTTCATCACCAAGTAAATTTACTTACATCAGCATGTTTACTCACATAATCAAATGTGTCCATCTGAAAAAGGTTTTTAAGTAAAAATATTCCTCTTGCCTTCATTTTGTTTCGCGTTTGGCATTTTTTCACAAACGATAAGAAATCGTTTGTATGTGTAATGTGTTACCAAATACTCAATTGCAATTGATATATTCATATTGTTACCCTGAGCTGAACTGCCATATATAAACTAAGTGGTTTACTCCTTATATGTCATTAAACAGAACTACCCTCATTTGGGGCAATTGTAACACAGTGTCTCGACAGTTTGTGGAAACAGACAAACTGAAACTAGATAAATGATTTTGTTTATGAATTCACCTTTCCTGGAAAAAAATTACGCTAAATGAACTTAAACAGAATTATTGAGTGAAATTTGAAAATGGGAAACAATATGAAGCTAAGACAACTAACCATTTGATATATAGGGTAAACCGGGACCTTTTTCACTAAAATTTTGATAATGCGGAGTTTTTGGCAGTATACTAGTGTACGTTTGTACATACGTTGAGACACAACTTAATTTTCTTGCAATAATTGTTGAAAGTGTCTTACATCATAAATTTTCATATAATTTTGATTCTAAGACAACGAGTCTAAAAACCGAATAAAAACTATAGAGAAAATACGAACGTGGCCATGGGCAGTGCCCGCCCCCGTCTGCCATACATTTGATACGTGCTACAAATGCCCCACCCCTGCTATTACAATTGCCCAGGGGTGGCAATCGAGAAGTAAAACAACTCCAAATGACACTTAGATAAAAAGGAGAGATGTCAATTTACACTGTGGTACCGTTTATTCATCGTTCGAGATACAGGACAAACAAAGTAAAAGGGGTTACAATAATTATTGACCCCGCTCTCCTCTATAAAGGTTTAACATACCACGCAGCCTATAGCAAACATTCTCGCACGAAATACAGCATACCAGGAAGTTAACCAGTCGAACGTTTGCAATTGAACAGCAGAAAAGACACTCAACGATAGGAGATGCATATATCATTTATAAAGAGAACCAAACGGATCGGTTAAACTCCACAACACGATTTTACTTGTGACAAAAGCCGTTCTCTATGACAGTTTACGCAACGGCGTTTCAAGAATATGAATAGTACCTTTCACTTACAAGTTTTAATCACCCAAAGCAGAATAAACGGGCGTTACTCTTTCATTTGTCCCTTTGTGTGTGTATTATATTTGTTCAAGTAACATGGACACGTGATTCTTACAACGTAAGAGAAACGTTCAATGAATCGTCGACTTTAACTTTGGTTGTATTGAATTTGTTTTTGACTTTTGATATAGCCGGTGAATACCTTATTCGAAAACAACCTTGTCATCACGTACGCCTTTACATTTACAAAATCTGTATTCAAATAGATATGTGAGGAAAGCGCTTGTTACGAGGAACATGATAAATATAGAAACGTCTTTGTGAACAGTTTTACTTCCCTGTAGGCAATGTCGACGAGAAGGACAGCTATGGATTCGCTGCTCTTGCCTTTCGTCATTTTTGTGTTCCTTTTAGGAAATTGTGGTAAGTTATATATTCTTAATGACATTGGAACCCCTAATGATTTTTATGCCCCCGAATCGGAGATTCCGGGGGTATATTGTTTTTCACCTGTCCGTCTGTCCGTTTGTCCACAAAAACTTTAACCTTGGTCATAACTTTTGATTGGTCAGAGCTAGGTCTTTGATACTTGACATATGGATCCCTTGTGATGAGACCTTTCAGATGACACCATGACATTTGACCTTGTGACCTTGACCTCGACACAGCTAGCAGGATGCATCCGGGGGCATTCGTGTTTCACAAACACATCTTGTTAATATTGACATTGTTTTTCACGTTTCAACTTTTTCAGTTAGAATTCCAGACTGATATTTCAATTTGGCCACATTATTGCTTTTCAAGTATGAATTCATAAACTGATTTTCATCTGCGGTAATAACTTGTTTCTTTTACTAGTATAAATTCACATCGTGTAAAAAACAATATTGTCTTTGTACAAAAGCCTACAGGGCTCAGAATTGAATTGTGAAATTTAAAAGTCGTAATATCCCCCTTTTTAAGGGGCAGTAGCACGTTTTTAGGGGGAATATAAGGTGATGTCAGAAAAATGAAAATTAATGGATCCAATTGAAAGACAATGTATTTAAACTAAATGGAGCAGTAATAATTCAAATATGTAACGTAAAGTTTAGCCATGCGAATCCTTTTCTTACACAAAATGAATTAAAGGTGTTCACACATAATGGCCGCCTATGGATTTATGGGAATCTTTATACTTTGTTCTCTGACTATGGATGATTGGTTTGTGTAATATTATTTTGGACCTTGTCAATATAATGCATTTAGTATTCATTTACAATCATCAGTGTGAAAATTATCAAAAAACGTGCTACTGTCCCTTTAATGGATAATTACCAATTTTGTCTGGTATGTTGTTTAGAATTTTATCTTTTATAATTGTTAATTGCCATTTTTTAAATAGAAATTGTATTTAAAATGTCTCTTTTACAATTTGAAATAACCACTGTTTTCTCGTTATTCCCACTTTGAAATTGGTAATTACTTTCTTTTTTAGGCACTGTGTAATTCTTTATTCAAGTGGTGGTCAATCAGCTAAACAAGTGTCTTAGTATTTTCTCCGTAGCTTTGTTTACAAATATTTGATGTGTCGATTACAAATATGAAATAAAGACTGACCTTTTCTAAAATACATTGCTGTCATTATACTTTACATTAACAGCATATCCTATACATAAAACTACCATAAGATGGGAATGAAATCTGACTACCTCGACATAAGCCAAGAATGAAATCGTCTATTATATTTTCACAGACATCAAATTATGCTTTGTATGTTAAATAAGATAATCTTTATGGGCAAAAATTATAAAAATGTCAGGGATTCTAAATACATTTGAGAAATATTAACAACCCTTGTTCTATTTTACGACCATGACGTGAAAATAATGCCTCAAGAGATTGTGTTTGAAACGTCGAGCAACGATGTGTTCACACATATCCTCTGTGTAGTTTCTCTATAAGCTTTGTCTTTGAATAATGACTTATAAAAATACATGAAAACTATGCCTTCCTCTCAAATAGGTATATAAAGGAATATGTCCTTACCCGTTGCTCATAAGAAATGTCTCTTAACATTACCTCTTAAATGTCTCTTAACGTCTTTTTTTCTCTCCATATTTTGTGATACAGGCATTTACATCGTTCAAAAGAAACATATAACATATAGTTTCACATAATGTTTATTATATACATTCATAGTTATTATGTACAAATTCAAAAGGTGGCCGATTTATTTTCCAAATAGTAAATGTAATGTTGACCAATATTTAAAAAACATTTCTTCAGATTCTGTTGACAAAAATACATATTTTGACATATCAAAGTAACGTCTAATTTCACGTTTTATGTATTCTAACTATGGTATAAAACCCTTCATACTGCATCTATAAATATATTGCTTGACGAGTAAAATGATTGCATTTACAGGATTATTGTTTTTTCCTTTCATTCCCAAAATGATTATTTTGTTTGTAAATTTAAGTTTCAATTGTACTGAGTTCAACCATGATTCTATTTCGTTCCATAATCTATAAATAGGTTCACAATCCCATAAAATGTGATTAATTGTTTCAACTTCAATTTCACAGAATGAACGTAATGGTGATGGTTCATACCCAATTTTATAAAGAAACTGTTTTGTTGGAAGGATATTATGAATAATTCTGAATTGCAACCATTTTAAATCTGTACTTTTCGAGCATTTATTGGCAATGATATTAACAATTTTCCAATCGTTCTCTTCGAGATCAATTTGTAGAATTTTTTCCCATTTTGAATAACTTGGCAAGCGGATAAATTTCGAGTTTAATAGAGAGGCATATAGTGTTTTGCTCCAAATAATTGTGTCAATCTTTGAAATATTAAAAGGATAAATAGGATCAAGCAACTTCCTTTTGAATGTTTGTATATTCAAGGATCGAATATATGTCATTATAGCTCTTTTCACCGATTCATAAGTCAGAAATTGGTAATTACCGCTTTTCCTTTAGTTGATAAAAGTAATGACAGTGTCCAGGTAAAAATTCGTTCGTATAAAAAGTGGTAATAACGACAAAAAAGGTGGTTATTTCAAATTTTAAAAGAGACAATTCAAAAACAATTTTAATTTAAAAAATGGTAATTACCATTTTTGAAAGTGGGAATAACGAGAAAAAATTGTAATTACCAATTATATAAGATTAAAGTCCAAAAGTGGTTATTTCCAGTTTCAAAAGAGGTAATTGCGAGAGAAAAAAATCTAATGTTAAAAGAGACAGTTCTATTAATTTCGATTGAAAGTTTAAAAAGTGGTTAGAACGACAATAAAATGGTAATCACCAATTATAAAAGATAAAATTCCATGCACTTTTTTCTCTAAATTGGCAATTACCAAGATAATCTGATAATTACCCATTAAAAGTGGTTATTACACTCATAAGAGAGAAATTTCACAAATCAATTCTGAGCCCGTTTGGCTTTCGTATTACAATTTATAGATTTAAGATTTTTTCTGGTGTTAAATCGACCCCCCCCCCCCCCCCCCCCCCCCCCCATTTTTCACTAAATGTAATTTGAAGTTTTAAAAATTGAGTTTTGAGATTATTTGAATTAATGTTTTGTCCTAGAAAAACTAATCCTTTTAAAGTTTTTAGAAGTTTAGGTTGATTCCATGTAGGTGTAATGCGTTGTTTATAATGCGTAAAAGGGTGGCTTTATTTAGTATGCGTAGGTGCATATTGCGTATTCAGACTCTATCGTGAACACGCCCTAGGCATATAGGTCTATATGGCATGGATATTTGAACAAGGGGGTAACGGGGTGAGAGGGCTTTGTAGGCCCAGATAATGACTGGCATTTGTTGACAAGGCCCCCTTGCACGTGTGTTATTACAGTCGGGATCTTCCACGGGGTTAACTATGACTTAACATTTTGTTAACAAATTCGGGAGTTATATACATATCCGTCTTTCTTTCTTTCGTTATTATCTTAAGGAACTTCAAAACTTCTGCAGACAAAAGAATATGTTTTGTTGATATTAACGTGTAGCGATATCATATGGAGCAGGGTGATTATTTGTAGGGCTCCGTGGCATCTGTTTTCGAAAGAGTTGAATTTGTAAAAACATGTTTGACCACAAGACTTCTTAAAGGGTAAAAAGAAATATTTTTTGTGCTACACAAAAGGGAAGGGAAAAGACCTTTTGACCCAACATTTTTGGACTAAATCAAGTCACCACTTGTTTCATCATGACCCTTAAAGTGACACAGAGTATCTTTCTTAAAATTTTATTTGGTTTTGATAAGCTACAAACTATCTAATATGCTGATTGAAGTTCATATCTCATCACTGGACTTGCAAATATATCCATTTATGCATAATATCTCTAAAATGCTTGATTTTATTGAAACATCAAAAAAACATCTCAAATACGTTTATTATTCGAAATTATACATGCAATAAATCTACCTATTAGTTACAATACCTAATAAACACGATCGAATCGAATATATCTTCCTGTCAGCTTATGACAAGGTTTCAAAATTGTCAACATTGTCCGGTTTTTGATCAAAATCCCGACTTTGAATGGCCGTATTTTCGCTCTAATGTACTGATTGACCTTTAACTTGTTATTTTCAGTAACAGTTAGTGATTCCCGATGTAATGACATCGATTTCAAAATTTGACATATGTGATCCAATCAACATACTCTGTGTCTCTTTAAAAAGTGTTGTTATATATGGTTTAACTTTTAGAAAATATACTTCCAAGGAGGATAGTCATATTCTGATGATTTCTTCTGATAGGAGTCCTATTGTGACATGTGGTCCTGTGCAATGCTCAGTTGACCGCTATCAGTAGAATTCAGCAACATCGGCCACGGCTCGCTTGATGAATGGGTTACCTGCACACTCCCGAATAGAAACTGAAGTTTGAAGGGTAGTATCCCTGCCCAATGAGATACAAGTTGAATGATTTAAAGTGACACCTTTGGCAAGAGAATTTATTCAGAATGTGCCTCTATTCACCCAGCGGGTCATCGGTACCTGGCAAAGAGTTGAGTTGGTGGTGTCCTTCTAGCGGCAAATATGTCAGCTTGGGTTAGACCAGGGTAATGATGTTGCTAGCGCATTGAGTATGCACTTGTGAATGGAAATGTGCGCCTAATGAATATACAATATTATCATTATTATTTTGAGAAATGGAATACGCAACGGGAATTGAATCATCATTCTCTCGGACTACTCCGCTTCTTTTAAAAAAATTAGGGGTAATTTTCTTTAGAAGGATAACCGACTGTTTTTCATTAGTTATTGTCTCCAAGTCAATAAATGTCAACATTTACCTTTCAGTTGTTATTGGAAGACTACTTTAGCTGTTTGTCAGGGACAACTTCGATGACCATATTTCACTTATCATATTCATATTATCAAAAAGGAGGCACGATTGTTCTAAAACAATTACAATAGATACAAAATATTATGTTAGTCTGGGCAGTTCTTATTCATCGGCTGAAATCTTTATAAATATCTTCATTTCTAGATTGAAACTATCATTTCAATGACTATTTTCATTAAGAGATATACAAATGGGTCTCCGTTTGGATGGACAAAGTCAAGAATATGACAGATTCAATGTACATGAAGTCGATAATACTTAAACATAATGAATGCTTTAAAATATATCTTATGAGAAGCCTACTTTTTATGTTTGTGTCTTATTGCGTTTTCAGACGGATGCAATACAACCTATACAACAGATGTTGGAGAAATCCGCAGCCCTGTAGTTCCAGGCACAACAACCTATCCAGATAATGCTCGATGCACATACACAATCAATGGAAGTGCAACCATGAATAGGATTGAGTTCACGTTTGTTGCTTTTGAAACTGAATTCTCCTATGACCTTCTTACCATTGGCAGAAGAACATTTTCTGGGAGTGGACTGAATTCAATGAAAGTCTTTTGTAAGTGGTTTTTAATATTCTTAAAAGTTAGCCTGCCGATCATTTAAGACTATGAAATAGTTTAACAAATTTCTAAGTGACTGTTTCATTATAACGCTTTTTGATTAGATGGAATAACTTGAACCCTTTGTTCTTCAGACATAAATGAGTGTTAATAATCTTGATCACATGAAGGAATTTTTTTTTTACAAGTTTGACATGTTTCAAATACACTTTCTATTTCCTCTTTCAGATCCCTTTGATGAAACATTGGACGTACAGTTTAGCTCAGATCGTAGTAGTACAAGGAGTGGTTTCACCATAGTTTACAGATTATTATGTAAGAAAAATGTAATGATATATTAGATTCGTTGTTTTTTCTCTATTCGTGTGATTATTAACACTTTCTATCATATATATCAAACACCCATTACTCAAATTTGTTTAGGTCAACTCTCTCGTTTGATGGTAGTGTTGATTGGACAGCTTTCTTGGAAAAACAAAAACAGGAACTGAGGAAATTCATTTTTGGGACACTGCACCACTAAGTGTCCGCAAACTGAGCATTTAGGTTTTTAACCTGTAAACATATGAAAGACTTATCTAAGGCACCTCTGCAAGTCAGAAGCCTTTGTGCTTGGTCAAATAACTTCAACAGAACTAAGAAAGAATCAATGAGTAAAATAATACTTCTTTAACTGCATATTGGGATCTAGTATTTTAGTTTCGGCATCATGGACTACACAGAAGGGATAACGTTTTAGAAAATCTGTTTTTCATAATTTCTACTGGAATATTTTATTCCAATTAAGTTAAAAAATCCTCAGTAACATTACAATAGCTTAATGGAAATGAATAGATATGACCTGAGATTAAAGCTGTCATTTTTTTCTGAGGGATTTTGTAGATAAAAGTAAAAAATATTGTTTTGACCCCTGGTCAATTCAATGACCTGCTAAAATTGTTACCATAAACTGTCAGGTAAAACAAAACGATATGTTAACGCAATACGAACTTAAACTCCTGTAAAGACTAATGACTAATTCTTTTGTGCATAATATTTGCACTAAGGAATCCACCATCATTCTTGTACTATCCGTAATCCTGACAAGGATCGACTACTGTAATAGTCTCCTTGCTGGGGCTCCTGCTGTACAGATAAAGCGTCTCCAGCGAGTTCAAAATGCTGCAGCCAAGATCGTGACACTCGCTCAAAAGCATGACCACGTCAGCCGGATCCTAAAGGAGCTACACTGGCTGCCTGTGCATCACAGGATTACCTTTAAGATCCTCTGCCTGGCAAACCAGTGTCTATCCGGGGAAGCACCTGGCTGCCTACAGGGCCTCCTGTCCATCTACTCCCCATCTCGATCCCTACGCTCGGAATCCAAAATGCTCTGCAGAGTTCCAAACACCAAGTCAGTGCGATATGGTAACCGCTCCTTCTCGTTTGCAGCGGCATCAGCATGGAATAGCCTCCCAGAACCACTCAGAAGATGTCCTGATTTGACTTCATTCAGACGTCACCTCAAGACCTATATTTTCAAACTCTAACTCTGTGACTATCTTCTCTGTGATTGTGCGCTTCGAGCATGCATTATGCATGGAGTAATGCGCTATATAAGTGCCCTATTATTATTGCACTATTGTGCGCAGATAAGCAGTAAACAGCTGTGTCTTAAAATGCTTCACTGATGAGTTACCAATCCAATTCGACTTATTTATCTTTGCAAACGCGTTCTACCGTGTCAATGACAAATGTATTTTATAATGTATGCATTTTGGTCCTACTCTAGCATGTCCCTCTGAAAGCATGGACTGCACTGAATGTTCGAACGGATGTAAACCGGGCACATGTAGTGTGCTGAATCGTTCCTGCGAGTGTACAACCGGATGGACAGGAAGTCTGTGCGATGGTAACATAAACATGTTTATTTAGCATACAATACCATTTTATCTAATGATTGTATTACGTCCCTTTGAAACTGCAACTTAAGAGCAATTTAAATGTTATTTGAATTAAATATTTCCTTTAACCTCTTCATTTGTGTAGCTAAAAGATACATAAAAACATAATTATATTATAGGCATGTCAACAAAACCTCTGCGTAAATGGTTCTTTGGTATATGAAAGGTAATAAAATACCAAAAACAAAACTTACAATGTATCAACATTTGTTATCTGCATAATTTAGCTACCAGCTACTTTCCTGAAAGGAATCTTTTATATCATTCTCATTTTCATTCATCATTTTCAGAATGCAGAGATGGGTATTATGGCTGGTACTGTTCTTCTCTATGTAGTCCCGGGTGCACTTCTGTCTGTAACAAACACACAGGGAGATGTTCCTGCAGAGATGGATGGGCGGGAAGCAGGTGTCAAGGTACTATGTATATTCATCTTATTACGTTTTGTAATAGCAACTCAGAAGGATCGTCATCCTCTGCAGAACCCATGCTGAAAGATTCTTCAAAACCAACAAAAAAATTATAAATCTTCCAATGAATTTTATACGAATCTTCATTTGAACGCTCTGAGTTTGTTAAAACAATACACCCTAGATGTGTACACTTTATCAAGTGTTTATCATAAATATGTACATGATAAGGCAACCTTTTCTTTTCCAGTCTGAATAAAATCGATGTGATTCGAGGGAAAAAAAGTGTAAAAATATTATCTCTAGTGGGGTTCAAACCTAACCAATCCCGACTTTCCTCTCATTCACAGTCTGAAGGCACCCCTATTACCCGCATGTTCTGACACAAGCTCATCTAGCCAATTGCAAGGAGCGCAGCAAAAGCTTTCGATATCATGCTAGGAGCAGGTAACTCCAGTGTACTATTTGTAAAACAAAATCCATGCTAAACGCTATTTTAAAATAAGGATGATAGCTTAGGACTTGGTTTGTCTACGCTAAACTGGTTATAGCAATATGCAATAGAGGTGGGTGCATTCTGACAGAGACGGAGAGGATATCCAGACTGGTTCGAATCTCGATAGAGACAATATTTTTGACAAATTATTCCTCGGAGCACGTTCGATTTTAATCAGACTGTTTTCTTTTCATGATGAAAAGGTAAAACCACTGTGTCTAACTTAAGATCTCATGTTCCGATATGTTTCACATTACATGGAAATAATTTCAATCAATCGTCTTCTTCATCCTCAGCTTGTACAAGCCAATTTATGATTGAGAGACAAATATATAAAAAAATATACTATAAATACGTTTATTGAATATCCATACACTGAGGGAAATATCTTGAATATAACGCAACACCTTTCTAACAGTGGTCTATTGGCATGGCCTTTAGTGTCACCGACACCTATATTCGCGTTGCATTTAGCATGTTATTATCCCCTGCAACAACGAATTTGTTGGGGGTATTAGGTACTTTGTGTACGGCCCTTGTTTTTTTAATCAACCATTTCACTTCAAATTCATAGTGGAAATGAAGAAACATGCAATATTGTGTTTTATGTAACAATTTTAAAGATATCTACATCAAGTGATAGGATTTCGGAGAGATTTTAAGATTTTGCTTTTTTTGTCGGAAAAGGGATGACTCCATTAGAAAACTATTTCAAATTCAAAACCCCCTACTAGAAATTCAACACTGTCATATTTGTTCTTATCAACTTAAATGCATTATTAGTTGAGTTAAGTGTTTAATTTGATGCTCATGGGTAAACGTGTTGAATTTGAAAGAATATATTAGTGATTATGGAGATCATAACATTTTGTTATGTTAATAATTAATGATAAACTGACTTTTGAACTCCAATATGATAAAAAAGAATCTTCTTCAACAAAACAGTCATAGAAAAGCTTGAATTAAAAAACGATAAGTCAAATCTGTTCATCACGCCATTTGCTGCTTGTTTGCTATTAAAATAACAGTTATTGCCTCATATAATCAGCTGATAGTTTTTTCGCTACGATGTCCTAGTTAGGTAGGGCTGTTGTAAATGATAAAATGTTAGGTGATGATCAAATGATCAAAACTGCCCTGACCTAACGTCAGAAAGTTAATTTTTTATGTATTCTAAAATGATGTTTAAGCATTTAAAACTTTCGATGACACCCTAATATTATTATTGCAATTGTTAAGTTATTCAAATGAGCACATCATATGTAACTGTTGGCAATATCTCATATAAATGTACATGCATCACTTTTAAATCATGATGAATATGCTAAAATCGATAATAAAAATCCTGTTTTCTCTAGAAAGTGCCTGTTTTGATATTTTTTTCACTAACATTGTCGCTACTTCTTAAAACAATTATCACTAGATATTCCTGTATGTATTTGAAATGTGTTTGATATTATTGGTTAGTTTATTCATAGAAATTGGTAAAAAACGACATTATTTGATGACAGTAGTATTATGAATGCCTATAATTCAACAACACGTTAGGTGACCCAAAATGTTCTTACATCTTTTAAGAAAAGATATTATAAACTTACGATTTTGAAAATCTGAAGAAATTCCAAAATATTTCATTTGGTTGGTCGATGTGTCCTTAAACCTTATAACAATAGAAATATATATTTAAAGAAAAAGTAAAGTTTTGTTGTTTAATACGTTTAAAAACCTATAATGAATCTATGTAAATTTTGTCTTTGCTTACAAGTTGATTTTTAATTAAGCGTACAATTTCAGTATGCAGAACTGGCTACTATGGACAAAACTGTTCTTCCCTGTGTAGTTCTGGATGCTCTGGTTGCAACAGAGAAACAGGGATATGTACCAGCTGTAAGTCTGGATTGACGGGAGTGACTTGTGAAGGTACTATTTATTATATGATTGGTAGTTATATGTTCTGTTCGATGGGTGAAATAAACCACTTTTCTACATGTACAGTGGTAGTTTTTATCCTCACTCTACTCATCATAATTTCAAGCGTTAGACGTCAAGAAACAATGGTATAACATAACGAATTCTCAATTTGTCATAACCTTGTAAAGACTTGCATCATTAACAGATATTCAGACAGGTCTCTATTTGTAATTCATTTCTTTGAATATGCATAAAGTCAATAATATAAAATAGGTTTTTCACGCGTGAAAGATTTCAAATGAGTATGTTTTCCATTTCTTGTGTCATGGAATTGTAACTAATTATGTTTGCAGATCATTGCAATGCAAACTTCACAACAGATGTTGGAGAAATCCGCAGCCCTGTAGAGTCAGGCACAATAACCTATTCACGTTATGCTCGATGCACATATACAATCAATGGAAGTCCAACCATGAACAGGATTGAGTTCACGTTTGTTGCTTTTGAAATTGAAAATAGGTATGACCGTCTTACCTTTGGCAGAAGAACATTTTATGGGAGTGGACTGAATGCAACGAAAGTATTTTGTAAGTGGTGTTTAACGTTCTGGCGTGTATAATGTTAAGTAAGTTCTAAATTAATCGTAACACATATTTAATTAGATATATTGAATTGTTGCTCAATTAAACTGCTCTCCTCTTTTTAAGAAATACATGAGTGATGGTTTCCTTGGTGTCATGAAAAAATAATCAGAGCTTTTCTACAAGTTTTATATATTTCAAATACGCTTTATATTTCTTCTTTCAGTTCCATTCGATGAAACATTGGACATACAGTCATATTCGAGGGTTAGAAGGAGGGGTTTCACCATAGTTTACAGATTGTTGTGTAAGAAAATATATTTAGTTCTATTCCTGTTATTGGCAGCCTCTTCTAAGGACGGGGCTGCTATGAGTTTTTGTGAAGTTTCCGCCGCCGTTGCCGCCGCCGCACTCGTATTCTAGCTATCCCTTTATTTCATTCAACTTTCCAACACTCTTATTCATAACTTACTTCTCATACCTCGGGGGAACGATTTTGACACGTTTAATTTAAAGGTCAAGGTCACGAGTTATTTAATCACTGTAAGAATTCCTTGTAAACACGATAACTTGAAAGGTTTGTGTGCTATGAAAATCTTACTTGGTATACATCATCCTTGGAAAAGTACAACATTTTTAAAAGGTTCCGGCTACAATCCGTCAAAGGTCAAGGTCAAGGTCACAAGGTTTAATGAAAATGCTTTATTTTAACAATAAACACTTTTAATCAATACATGATTGTTATATTCAATTAAAAGTGCTCATTGATTGTGTGACCTTGAAGGTAAAAGGTCAAGGTCATGAGATAAGAGTTAATTCAATGTGCACCTAAATTGGGTAATACTCATTCCTATTAAGAAATTCAAGCTTTTCTGATATCATGAACATGTCTATATTTTTAGACTTCCAGGGAATCATTCTGACATGTTCACTTTCAAGGTCAAAGGTCAAAGGTCAAGGTCACGAGTTATAAAATCACTACAAAATCCCGTGTTAACATGATAACTTGAAAAGTTGTTGTGCTATGAAAATCTTACTTGGCATACACCATCCTTGGAAGAGTATAACATTTTGAAAAGTTTTTGGCTACAGTCCATCAAAGAAAGGTCATGACTTTAGCATGGTTTAATGAAAATGCTTTATTCTAACTATGAACACTTTTAGTTGATACTTGATTGTTCTACTCAATACAAAGTGTTCATTGATTGTGTGACCTTGAAGGTCAAAGGTCAAGGATAAACGTTAAGTCTAAGTGTTAACACCTTTGGGGAATTATCATGTACACTTTCAAGGTCAAAGGTAAAGGTCACGAGAATATGCCAAATTTGCTTAAGCCTGTAAAAGGCGGAACAGGCTAAGGCGTAACCCCAAGTGTCCCGCAAACGCTAATCTAGTTATTTACGCTTTCCTTCATATATTACAAACAACCGCTACCTCCAAATAAAACCCAGCTGTCCCCTTGATATGATATGAAATACTTATGTAATGCACCTTTGCAAGTCACAAGCCTGCATACCTGCGTACCTTAAATTTGTTTGTAGTAAGTGTATCTTTGTGAAAATATGTTTTTTGGGTTTTGTTTGATCAACCAAACTGACAAAGAATCAATGAGTAAAATGATATTTCTTTAACTTTATAATGGGGTCTTGTGGCAGGGCGGAATACAGAGAAGGGTTAAGATTTTATAAAATCGGATTTTCTTAATTTTTACTCATATCCCTTTTCTATTTAGTTAGAAGTACATCAGTAAAATCATATTAAATAAATGCAAAAGAATAGATATGACCGTCTTGAAAGCTGTTACTTTCTTCTGAGGAATTTTGTTGAGAAAAGTAAAACTGTCAGGTAGGACAGACCAAAATGTTAACGAAAAACGAACCTAAACTTCAGTAATGACTTTTCCTTTTGTGCATTATATTTGCACTATTTTGCACAGGTAAGTTGATAAACTTTAACTAAGCAACTGTATTTTAGAATGCCTCTCTGATGAGTTATCAGTCCAATTCGACTTATTTTTGTTTGCAAACCCATTTAACCATGTCAAAGAAAATGTATTTAATAATGTATGACTTTTTTGTTCCCACTTTAGCATGTCCCTCTGAAAGCATGGACTGCACTGAATGTTCAAACGGGTGTATACCGGACACATGCGATGTGCTGAATCGTTCCTGCGAGTGTACAACCGGATGGACAGGAAGTCTGTGCGATGGTAACATATATATTACTTAAGCATGCAATCAAATCAATAAGTATGTGGTAAGTAAGTATAAGTAAGACCTATGGTTCATGTAGCAAATACAATATTTACATTTTTATACAATGCAGGAAACATTAATCAATATATAGTATCATCTGGAGAGTTATATATTATCAATTATCAACGTGCTATCTTCTTCGACTCACTGTAGCCCCTCAGGGTGCCTTCGCTTAGTGAGTGGTGAGTGATCACTCCTTCTTCTATCACGTGATTGGTTGACCTGTATGTGTAGGAAAAATGTTCGAAAACATGCTCCACGTGCAAAACTTATGGCCAGTTTGAGGACATTCTCCTACTTAAAACAAAGTTTAAGTAAACGAGTTCCTGCTGCAAGAATGGTCGCCACAACGCAACTTTTCATGTGCAAAACTAATTCCGACTTATGCTCTATATGTGTTTCATGATCTTCTTGACTGTTAGTTTCAAACACTCCCCTGTCAAGTAAACATCCGTACAGAATAAGTTTGCCTAGTTAAAGTAAGCACACATTATTCAATATGATTTACAATCATTTACTTCGTTGAAACTATAATGCATTTTACACATTTTATATTTAATGTATATTATTTGATTTCATTTGATATATTTCTTATATTTAATTATATCATTTGTTTGCAATAAATAGGGCAATTTTGTGTGTGTGTGTGTGAATAATATACATCAGAACTAAGGAAGGATAATGAGAGAAATGGACATCTAGTAATCCACAGTGATATAGGTATATATATATACATATATATAGGTATAAAAATTAAGGGGTCTCACGTGAAGTAAATGTAGATTTTAAAATAAAATACTTCAGACGACACTTGCTGTAGATATCATTTTAATGATGACTGGATGCGTCGCATTTCGACTTGTTAACAAATCTTTTCAACAGTATATAAGAAAGAGTTAACATCAGATGGTTCTGACTGGATCAATCTTCTTTAATACGATGAATTTATTTCGACCATTATGTGGGTCTTGTCAAGTACATAAATAAACCCAGCACATGTCCCTCTAAACTTTAACAAAATTTTGCGATGCTTGGTGGCCGGTTACGTCCATGTCGCCATTAGTTTTGCACGCACGTTTGGATTTCAGCACTTTTCTCGGGAATCAGCGTTCGACCGCATTGATTTCGACGGCAACATTCTTGGCATCAGTCCAACAAACTATTGGAGACCTTCAGTAAATTAGTAAACTATTTGAGACTTTAACCAGCGAAGTACGAAAACAAAACTATAGAAAACAAAACTATAATAATGTTTACGTAACTTTGTTTTAAGTTAACATTGAAGGGAGAATCCCTCACACACCCTCGGATATTTGCTTCGTCAGGTTATTATCCAGCGTTATGCGGAAGGTGCGGCTATAGGAAGTCCGATTACTATGATCCCCTTTCCCTCTGTGGCGTGGAGCAGGACAGATGCGAGATCTGTTCGTCCCGCTTGGTGGAGCCTTGGTGAGATCTACACCCAAAACATGAGGAAAAATGAGAGACTGCAAAAAGGGTCAGGACATTCGTCTGTGACCTCTACCATCTACCATTGGCGTCCATGAAGGATATGGTATCAGAGAAGGTTGAGGCTAGGGGTCCATCGCTCACGTGTGACCCCACCTCCACTCCGTCCACCCACCTCTACTCCGTCGCCCCCAGGGTTACCTAACGATTTGGTTGACAAGATGCAAGCGTTGGGAGACTGGGCAAACCTTTAGTTCCACAAGGTGGATGATTCTTCATCGCCTGTATAGCAAAGCGCGGATGGAGACTTTTTGCGATGTCCAGGTTCCACATATGACAAAGTGCCAGCTTTTCATCACTACGGGTAGGTTTGAAAATCTTCTATCGGCTCCGCAGATAAGGGGTATGATGTCCAGGGGGTGACAATCCCTCAGGTAGGTCATCTCATTCCTCCGCTGGTACTGTAGGGCTGTCAACGCTTGTGCAGTAGACATGGTCTCTTATGCCTCCCCATCACTCCCCCAGCAATCCTGTTTAAGGTAGTCAAATTCAGGTGATCTAAGAGTAGCTGTTGCTATCTCGACCTCTCAACGGGCAAACACTGGCAAGCTGTACAATGAACAGTGGGTATTCTCTGTCCCTCTTTGTGCGGAAAAGGGGTATGATGTCCAGGAGGTGATAGAAGGGCTCCCGAGTCGGACCTGGCCATTTTTTTATGCTCAAACTTTTATGAACGCCTATCAGGTACAATTCTCCTCCGCCTGACGGTGAGGAGCGAGGTATAGCCATGCTGGGACTCCCCCAGGGGTTCGTAGGCAAAGACCAGGGGTAGACGAACAAGGCAGGATGTTTCACATTCCTGCTCTAGCAGGTGAAGTCCAATCTATGGAAAAGGAGAACAGACTTCCCTGAACGGTGCAGTCTCGTTGCATCTATGTGGATCGCACTCGTTCACTCCGGGAATAAGATAAGATCAGATCTTGGGTGTTTATCTGCAGTCTGCCATCCTTGAAGCTTAAGCCCCCTTAACACACCCACAAAGACCATTGTGCGTCCTCTGTGCGACCAAACTGCATACAAAGTCGCCATTGGATGCTCAAGGGAAGCAGAATGGTTGCCAGGATCGTCATGAGGTCGCACACATGATGCTGTGAGGTCGGGAATGGATTTAAAGGACGCAAAGGACGCCACAAAGTTTTGAACATGCTCAAAACTTCCTTAGTGGGGATGTCGTCGAATAAGGACACACAAAGGATGCTGCCAGGAGGCAGAAGAGACGTAGCAAGGACGCTCAATGGTCGCAAGAGTTGCTCAGCGGTCGCAAAGTCAAAATTGCGCCTTTGATTGTGACATCCCTGCGACCCTTGTGCCACCTTTCTTCGACCTTAGTGCAATCATAGCCGTTCATTACAAGACCATTCTGCCTACATGCAGCGACCACGACGACGTTTGTGCCCCCATGATGATCCTTTCCTCCTGCCTCCTTTCTGCCTTCGGTCACCGTTCTCTACTAACGATATGACATCTGACATATTATCAAACGATGTGTCATCAAACAGCGATATTTCCAACAGCAGAATAAAACATTTTTGTAATCTCCATTTCAAAATTCAACATCTGCAATATCATTTAGTAAAGATACATTTTTAGGGTTTTTAATAGACCTTTTGAAGATGATATTGACACAAAATTACATTGATAAATATAGAAAACAAACAAGTAATCAATTGATTTAATGATCATGATAAACATAATTGATATGATATGCAAATAAACTAGTATGATAAGCATAAATACTGATCAATATTTTAAAGTCAAGATTCAGGAATTTCAATGCTGTTCATTGTGTCGTAAGTTCACTGGTTAATTGCATCTATACCATTCTGTCCTGCCATGGAACAGATCGTGCAGAACCATTGAAGTATAAGTTGAGGTACTCTCGGAGACGTTTTCCTGCATCAAACATTCATGGTTCTCTTCGAAGATATTTATAGAAAGACCCTTCATCTTCAAAACGCAGTTCCAACATCAGTCTTCTGAAGTCACCAAAAAGAAGTCGTCTCTTTTGTGTCAACCAGGGACGAACCCCGCACTTTCATCTTCTCCTTTGGCGACACCTTATTCTTCTGTGTACAACAAAGGTCGTGATGTTTAGCATCACAGCATGTTATTCTTGTATTAAAGCTGCCAGGACTAATTGGTTGCTCATCTCTCAAAGAGGGACTAACAAGCCTGCAAACTAACGCAACTTATATACCTCCTACTTCTGGGGTCGCTGAAGCGTTGTTCAATAATCATCAAGGAGGCAGCACGATTGTTCAATGGTCGTCAAGGAGGCAGAACGGTTGTTCAGTGATCGTCGTGGAGGCAGAAGGGTTACTGAATTGTCGCTGTACTGTCTTCATACTCGTCACTGGTGGCACAAAGGAGGCACAAAGAAGGCACAGAGGAGGCAGAGTGGTCGCACTGGGATCGTCTTCTCTCGATGAACGCCCAGTGAAGGCAGAAATAGAGGTTATCATGTGAGTGTGTTTTGGGATCGTAAATATCCTGAATTAGGAATAAACATTGTATTTTGCGAGCCTTGGCGAGGTAAATACATAGTGTTTATTCCTAATGCAGGATATTTACGATCCCAAAACACACGAGCATGATAACTTCTTTATCATACAATGTCATTTTAAAATTTAATTCGAAAAATTGCCTGATAATACTATTTTAACAGTGGACGTTGTTTTAAGATTCGCGCATTGATATATGCAAATGAATAGAGCAATGACTCTGACGGTGAATTGACAAAATATAATTCCTCCTAATATATGCCTTTTATTGCCGTTTGAGTTATTTTGTCACGACTCCAAAGTTTTGAAATTTTAAAAATCTATAAAATACGACGATTTTTAAAATAAGACACATTTTAAATGGTCTTTGGGGGGATCTACCTGACGTTCTTTACTCCGTCAATCTCATCAAGGGCCAAGACTTGCTTCCCTTCGCCTACGTGACTATGGCAGCTTGCGTTGAAACAGTGATTGAACGAACATTGATGGCCGAAGAGCTTAACTAGATGATAGTATGTGGATTTCCGAATCCAAACTAAACAGTAGTAAAGTAAAGAACACCGAAGATGGGTAAATGAAGTGTTTGAACATGAGACTTGAACTGCCTTTGGTACCTGTGAGTAAAATTGTTTGGTCGGTTTCATTCAACCCGTGATGACAGTGTTTTGGCACTACTAAGTCTTGCAAATGGCTGAATATCCATGCAGTGTTGTTGTTATTTCTGGGATCAATGTCTATGCAATATATCATTCATATTGTAATGTCTCTCTCCGTTATAAAGGCATTCAAAATGTTAACGCTTGTGACGTCATCGGATTTTTCGAAAGTAGTTCCGACCTTGACCTTTGAAATTTGCATCGGTATCCGTATATGACCCTTAGCAACGCCCAACGGATATCGAAAATATCCGTTGGCTTTATTATGCCGAGAACACTATCCATTGTATGATAAAATACACTCCATGAACGTGCAGGATGCTAAAGAGTCTTTATGAAAAGTCTCGCGTTTGTATCTTTAAGTTGTTCAAAGGACGCAGAGAGTTACACATAAACGGAAGTCCTCTTATGCAGCCGACCATTGAGCGTCCTATTGCAATTTTAGGTCGCTGAAGGGTCGTACATAAGACTTTTCTCTGTGTAAAGGGGCCTTTACAAATCAGGGAATATTTGCACAGCAAGCTTGCTCGAACCCCTATGAGATTCGAGCGGCCTCCGCTACGATGGTCTTTCATAGCAACATTGTGGTAGCAGACATCATGGCAGGCTGCTTCTTGAAATCTGGCATGGTCTTTGCTAATCACTACCTCTGAGACTTGTCAACTGAGTACCAAGCGGGCGCCACCAGGCTGGGGCCTCAAGTGTTTGCACATGCTAATAGGTCAAGTTCGCGATTTGTCGGTTTCAGTAATTAAACAAAAAATATAATTCATAATACTTCTCAACTTCAGCCATACACATTCTCAAGGGCAGCAGATTGTAACATATCACGTCCTTTAATATCACAGTGTGATAATGCAAAACCATTCTCCTATTGTTTTGCTTAGACTATATTAGTATATTTATCATAGCATACAATCCTAATTGTTATCATTTGAGTGTATGACACCACTTTGACACTTCAGCTTAAAAACAAGTTGAATGTTATTTGAATCAAATATTTACATTTACGTCTGCATTTTATTTCTTATAACATTTATAAAAGTAAAACTTATAAGAATTATTGACAAAGAGTCTCAGAAAATGATTCTATTGATCTACAAAACAATATATGAACAATATATACTCATTTTGCATCAGACAAATGTTTTCGACATATTTTCGCTGCTATGTATTTTCCTGAAAGGACATTGTTCAATTATTCTGTTATTTGCAGAATGCCGAGATGGATACTATGGCTGGTACTGTTCTTCTCTATGTAGTCCCGGGTGCTCTTCTCTCTGTAACAAAGAAACAGGGAGATGTTCCTGCAGAACTGGATGGACGGGATCAACTTGTGAAGGTACCATATACAACCTTTTTGTGATAAGTGACCATATTCAAAATAAAGGATCGTCACATTTTGCAGAACATATGTTGGAAACGATATAATTCAGCAAAAAATAATTTCTGCAATGTCTTCCCATAAAATATTTGTTCTTGTTGTTCAAAAAACGTTTACAAACATATGTGTCATCTATATATATTCTATGTGCTTGGAAGTTGGTTGAAATTAAGCTACACATTCAGAATACACAACTGATAAGAATGTTTCACCGTTGCATTGAATGACAAATATTGTTTAGGTAAGATATATTCTTTTTGCAGTGTTCCTGAACATTTTCTCAGAATTAAGTATGAAATTAAGCTAATATCTTTAGAATGCAGTGATGGAGACAACTACATTTTTTGACTTGGAAAAAAATATCATTGTGCAAGTCTTCCCATGAGAAAGGAAGTTTTGTGATTGTCTTAATATGTTTACAAAACTTAGTTGAATCTATGTATAGTTCTTGCTTACATGTTCATAATCTAGCGGGTTTTTTTTCAGTATGCAGAACTGGGTACTACGGACGTAACTGTAATTTCCGATGTAGTTCCGGGTGCTCTAACGTTTGTGACAGAGAAACAGGGATGTGTACTAGCTGCAAGTCTGGATGGACGGGAGCCAAGTGTGAAGGTACTTTGTATGCACTGTTTCTATGTGTTTATCTACATATAGCTCTAATGAAGGCATTTCTATTTGTATTTCCTGACAGGTCAATGTTTTTCCCTGGCCCTTGAAGATTTAAGAATCACCTGTTTGTCACGTATCTATGGATGTTTATTGCACATGGGTTCTTGTTTTCTTTCCATATTCATTGTCTAAACCTATGCTAATGTAGCTTACTACATACATGACAATTACGCACGTTTCAACAATATTCAAATCTGTGCCAGCTGCCAAGAGGCAAAATTCTTTACTCCTTCTTTTGGTAGTAGCCGAAACAAATCAATAAATATGACATCACTATTTACAAAACAATCTGACACTGTTTTAGACATCGAATTTAAGGTTTAAAGTAGAATCTATTTGCAAAAAGGTTGTAACAATAAACCTGGTATGTTCAGAATGTCGAGATGGATATTACGGACAGAACTGTACATCTCGATGCAATTCTGGGTGCCTGGACAAGTGTATCAAGGAAACAGGAAGCTGTATCTGCGAGCCCGGATTAATGGGTTCAAACTGTGACGTGGGTATGAAATGATTTTCTCAATCAATCCATGATGATGACACAACACTGGATTAACTAAGGGAATACATTTATCATTTTCTGTCAAGGTCTTAGCGTTTTTCTTCAATGACGAACAATCTAGAACATCCTATTCTAATTAAAGACTCGATTATGCAAACTTTAACTAGTAACTGGAGTTATTTTGGAAAAAAATAAATCAAAGAAACATACTTCAAAGACAAATATTATGAGATGTATACCATATCCTTTGTCAAATGTGTGTATCCATCCCAAATTCACGTTCATAACTTTCACCAGTGACTTAAGCATTTGGTTCAATGTTGTTGAATAAGTTTCAATTGACATTGGAATTCACAAGCCCGCGCACGGTTGGTGACAGTATTCATCTATTCCTTTCCCTTTTTGCAATTTTGAATTACCATTACCCTTCAAATGTAAACTGAAAATGCATTTTTTATATTGTTATAGATATTCATTTGAAGCTAAATGACCAGTCTCAGAGGTGGACTGTGGATCAAATATCATTTGTTCAGATCTTATAAGAATGTTTCCCTGTTGTAATGGATGAAAAACAGGGTGTAGGTTAGCAATCATAGTATTGTCAATGCTTGTGTATATTTCCGTTAAATCAGGTATGACAAGCAGCTGATATTTTCAGAATGCAGCGATGGATACCACGGACAGAACTGTTCATCTCGATGTAATTCCGGGTGTTCTGACGTGTGTTCCAAAGATACAGGGAGATGTACCTGCAGGCCTGGGTGGACGGGAGCGACATGTGACTCGGGTATAATATACAGTATTAACTTTATTTTATGCAGTTGTTGCTAGCTAGGTGTGGGGTTTACAATGACTCAATCGAGTCCCATATGTTTCCGAAGTTATTTGGTCTCAGTTGGCCATCTGATTGTGTGTCACGTTACGTTATCAGGAACATGCCTAGTAAGTTTATGGCAGCGAAAAATTTTGATTTATTGACTGTATGATAACAGGTCACAGAAAAGGCCGAACACGACTCTTATGTAGCGGTACTCAGATCAGAAAGTAGGAAGGCACGAGTGAAAGGTTAAACCTGAAATTGGAGTTATCGAAAACAAAACCTAGTCAAAGAGTCATCTGAGATCGATACACCCATGCTGAAATTTAGATATAGATATAATATCTGAATAAATGTCTTCCCTACAGCATGTCAATCTGGAAGCTACGACTCCTACTGCACCAAGTCCTGCAGTCCTGGCTGTGTGGACGGATCCTGTAACAAGGAAGATGGAAGCTGTTCCTGTAGGGCAGGGTTCAGAGGAACCAAATGTACTCAAAGTGTGTATTTACATTATAATGTTTCAAGTAGTTTGACGAGCTTGGATTGCTAATGGGTTTTTTCAACTTCTAATTACCACCCGTGTCGTTGTAAATTAAAATTCTCTGTTGAAACTAATTGTATTTTTGAAATTAAATATCGGTGCACATGTATGAGATGAAAAAAGAGCGAATAGACCAAGTTAGAAGAAGCATAATAAACAGGATTACATCATCAAATTAATGCAATTTTCTTAGCACGGTGTTCACATGTGCTATACTTTATATTATTTTCAAAACAAGAATAAAAGATTTACCAAGGACGAAGTCCGAGGTCGATTGTTTTTATTAATCAACCAGTTCATTTATCAATTCGACTTGGCTTCGGTTCTATTGTTCGCGAGGATGGGCCAATGACGCAATGATAGCAATAGCATAACGTCATGAAATAAAGGTTTGACGTCACCAGGTATATTTCCAATAACACAAGTCGAAAATATTTTTGTTTGGACCAATTGTCAACCAGTTGGATTGCCGGAAAAAAGGAGTATATGTATATACATATCTACTGACAGCTTGTTCTGGTGGATTCTACGGTCCCAACTGCATCCAGCAGTGTTCCAGTGGCTGCATAGGTGGCAGATGTGACAGGCTCAGCGGGTCCTGTGAGTGTCATCCTGGATGGACAGGGGATAATTGTAATCAAAGTAAGTACCTTTTGGTAATACAAAGTAAGATTTTATAAAACACTTACATTTCACCTACACTTTCTCGTAAAAGAACATGTCCTGAATTTTCAAAAAGATAATATCAATTTTAACTTTTTAATACACATGTTTTAAGAATAACAAGCGGCGTCAAACTCACTCACTCACTTAAGGATAACAAAATTGAATTTGACATGGTCCAACAGATGTTCGATAGGATTCATCTCAGGTGATCTGGGGGGTCATGGCAAGATGTTGCATTAGAATTCTGTAGAATATTTCCTGTTGCACGAGCTGTGTGACGGCGGGCATTTTGTTGATACAGCAACCTCTGATAGAAAATGTGGCCTGGGGACATCTTTCATGTTCCGTTACACCGTCAAATTGCCAGCAATGATGACCAGGCTGAACGATAGTTTGAAGACACAGTGACGTCCTGCATGCAAGATGCTTAACTAACCAGAACTGCAAAAAAATGATGACACGTAATCCACTTTATGGATAATGTGAAAGATAGCAACACTCACTAAAGCAAAATAATGACACATTTAAACTAGTCTAAAAATCACTCAAAATTTGATGTAAGAAACCTGTTTCCATTTATGTTCAACTTCTATTTTTCTCGTTTAATTAAACGAAATCATAAAGGAAAGCTATTCATGTTCTTTTTTGACACCAGGATGTCCAGCTGGACGCTATGGGGTGAACTGCAATGAGTCCTGTAGTCCTGGATGTTCCAACACGTGCAGTAGAGAGGACGGGAGATGCACGTGTAGAGCTGGGTGGGAGGGGGAGAAATGTGAGTCGGAGTGTCCAGCAGACAGATACGGTGTTGACTGTGAGGTCTACTGCTCTACTGGATGTGTTGAGGGGGCGTGTCACTCTGTGGATGGATTTTGTGACTGCCAGGCTGGATGGACTGGAGCTCTTTGTCAACAAGGTGAGCAGATTTATCATCGCTATGTTGGGTAATGAGAACCAGGTACCATATAACGTATGTAGTCCCTTCATCTTTTCAGTTTATTCCATTCCAGCTTGTCATCAGGGGACGTATGGCGCCTACTGTGAACACACCTGTAATGTTGGATGCGACCAGAACACCTGTAGCACAGTGGATGGTACCTGCACCTGTATTTCAGGTTACACAGGTCACACGTGTAAGTTGATTTTAAGTTTCTGTTAAAACAGTACTGGCATGGTATACCAATTATAAATGAAAAAAAAAGCGGAGCTTCACTAGAGTGGCAGGGACCTTACATGCTTGTCAAACGTCCTATGCAATTAATGTAGCCCGCGCAGCCAGAAAGAAGAACGTACCGTGATCAGTTAAGCCACGCAAATCCACATCTCTAATTCAAATGATCATAACATTAAAATGGCTGTCAGTGGATTTTGCTTGCTACTTGATAATTTTGTTCTCGAATAGTGATATTAGGACTGAGTAGGAGAAGTTATACCAACTGAAGATGTTACATTTGGCGAAAACTAATATCAATTGTGGAAAATGTTTTAAGAGTGTCACTGCCCATTAAGGGTAATAGCTTGAATGTTCATTGAAGGTACTGTGAACGTGAAGCTGATAGGTGCAGCTGTAGGGGGATCAGCTGGTTTCCTGCTTCTCGTCTCAGCTGTAATACTTGTCATCTGTTGCTGCTTGTAAGTATATAGTTGGTGGGCGACAAGGTACAGAGTAACTTATTTTACATAGATGTTCATAACGCAATGACTGAGTATATATGAATTCATGACATAAGCGAAAAAGGGATTACAACACATTCCATTTCAATGGACGTCTTCATGGTATCGTTAAGGCGAGATTTTTTCAGTTTCTTATCTCTCATTTGAAAACAAATAATAACGTCAACGAGATGCTAAGAGGAATATATTCATTCACACGTTTTTGATAAATTTGATAGGAATATACATTCATATTTCTCATATAAAACTAGGACTGCCATGCCAATATATGAGGTCTCCAAGACTTTGATTGGCCCATGTTGAGTTTTTAGGTAATAATTTAATAAGGCTTTGATTAAAATATTATAGATTCGAAATTCGTAAGATGTTTGAAATTGATACACATGCTTTTCAGAAGAAGACGAAGATCAAGAAATGATAAAATGACGGATAATCTCGGATTAACGAATATACAGGTTCCAAGACAAGAGGCCGCTCCGGGTAACCCTTATGTCGGTATTTGTCAGGAATCAGTTTATACCAAGCCAATGGAAGGAGGTCCAGAGATGGCTTATGAAGACCTCAAGTACAGTGATGATCAGAAGTCAGTCACCGATGAACCCGTGGCCCGTGTTACAAAAGATAAAGCGAAAGGAAGCGGATACGTCAATGTTACATTTCCAAAGAACGCAGAGAGAGTGAAAAAACGTTATGATGATAACATTGCTGAGCCATCATCCGTCGTTTCGGAAAACACAACTGAAGAAAGCGAGTATGTTAATGTTATGTTAGCAAAGGAGAAAGTGACGAAGCGCAACGACGAGGATTGTTATGAAAACTTTTCATTCGCCAAGGACAATGAAGAGGAGGAAACTCCTTATGAAAATCTCTCTATTTTTAAATAGACTACCTACTCTTGTATATAAAGAAAGTAATTTGTGATTTCTTATCTCTAATGTACGAAAGAAGGTTTTTGGACACAGCATACACTTTGATATTGCCTTGTCTATTATGTAAATATTTGTATCTATAGTGTCCTATTTCCGCATATGGAAAACCATGATCTTATCTGTAGAAGATTCTAATTATGAGCTGAAATTGTTATAGATCTTTGATTGTTATAGATTGTTTGGAATTTGAGTTCCATGTAACATGAAGTGAATATAAACGACATAAATTTGATATTAAAGGGAAGTTTAGTAATTATCTTATCGTGCTATCGTAACACATGGTTTCTTCGTTTTTTTACTCCTGCATTTGTCTTTGTATAAATCTATGTGCACCTTTCCTATTAGAATCTCATGGCAGTAACCAAGATTTGAGGAAGCTGGATCTACTAACTAATGTTTATATGACTGTTGTAACAAAATGTAACCAATATAGAATGTTCAATTATATGTTTGGTTTGTGAGTAACAAAGAATAAATTTTGTAACTGTGGAATAAGCATACATTTCAGAAATTGATTGGTTTCAAGTTTTGCTCTTTGTTGTATAAAAACATTACTGTGCAGTATAATCCGAAGAAATCATTAGATTAAGAAATACAATTTGAATTAGATATTGGGTTAGAATACGACAAATTGTGGAGAACACATGCATGTATGTATTTTTTATGTATTTTGTTCACAGTTCCTAATTTGTTATGACTTTTTTGTTAATGAATGCTGTAGTTCAGAGGATCCATTTTCTCGTCAACTTTTTTTCTTCCTTTTATCTTCTAGCAAACAAAGGATGGAAATATTGCATGATTTTAATGGTTAATAAATGAATATAAGTATACCCCCATTTACACTGGGGGTACATGCATGTTCCACTCAACATGTCTGCGTGAAGAGAATCAGATTTCAAATTATTCATTTTGATGACGTTGAACATTTATGAAATTTTCTGCATAATTTATGAACAGATTGAAAAGGTTCGGTCTACATTTTGCATTAATACAAAAATACCATGATGGCAATGTTTTGATGCTTTTATAGTTTACATGTTTGAATTTGTATATATATGTTAGAGACAAGGAATGTTTTTAATAAACAAAATTATATCGGTTTAAAGTATGTCGTCAATTTGAACAATATAACACTTTGATTGTTTTTATGCAGTAGCGTTAATACCTGTTAAAAGTTGCCGGTGTCCCGGTATAAATTCGCCCCCGTATAAAATCTCCCCCCGGCGATTTTATACCGGTACAAATCCTCCCCCGGAGATTTTATTCCGGTATGAAATCGCCCCCCGGCGGAAATATTTCTCGCCCCCCTCAGAATAAAATCTCCCCCCCCTTTGCTGCCTTGTGTTTTTATCTTCAAAATGAATGTTGAACTTATTCATTTACTGAGATAGAAAAATAAGTTGTGATGATTGATATTTGAGATAATTTGACTAATATTTTGATAAAAATAATGACTTAATATAGCGTTTTTATAGTAACTTAGTTCTCTACGAATCTAGAAGGGAGAATTAACGGTTAAACTGAATACAATACATTTAAGGGGAGAATCTTGACTGACATACATTTATAGGGGCGATTTTATTCTGGGTTTGTTGTACATGATTCTATACATTTACAGGGGGAGATTATAACGGGTTTGAAGTACATAGTAAGATAATTTGTTAAAGGTGGTGATTCTAAACCGGGTTGACTGAGTACATAGTTAGATACTTTCATAAGGGGGGGGATTCTATTCTGGGTTTGATGTACACACTTAGATAGTTTTAAAGGGGGCGATTCTATACCGGGTTTGATGTACATAGTTAGATACTTTCATAAGGGGGCGATTCTATACCGTGCTTGATGTACATACTTAGATATATTTAAAGGGGGCGATTCTATACCGGGTTTGATATACATAGTTAGATACTTTCATAAGGGGGCGATTCTATACCGTGCTTGATGTACATACTTATATATATTTAAAGGGGGCGATTCTATTCTGGGTTAGATGTACATACTTAGATACATTTAAAGGGGTGGTTCTATACCGGGATTGAACTACATACCTAGATATATCTAAAGGGGGCGATTCCATTCTGGGTTGGAAGAACATAGTAAGATACATTTAAAGGGGGCGATTCTATACCGGGTTTGATGTACATACTTAGATATATTTAAAGGGGGCGATTCTATACCGGGTTTGATGTACATACTTAGATATATTTAAAGGGGGCGATTCTATTCTTGGTTTGATGTACATACTTAGATATATTTGAAGGGGGCGATTCTATTTTGGGTTAGATGTACATACTTGGAAAAATTTAAGGGGGCGATTCTATACCGGGATTATACTACATACTTATATATATTTAAAGGGGGCGATTCTATACCGGGATTGAACTACATACTTAGATTTATCTAAAGGGGGCGATTCCATTGTTTTAAACATATTTATTTCACAAATGGTGTACATATTGTGAATGGGATCGGCCAACAAGCTGACAGTGCTTATATCAAGGCCTCTCCCTTGAACATTTTATCAATACATGTTTAATACATACAATCACATGAACAAAATATACAAATATGCGACATGGTTAATATTTTTACCAGCATGATGAAATTTCATAATATGTAGTAACCTCTAAGCAAGGCATATTATTTTAACAGTCTTATTTAAATCTTAAAGTTTCAGAAATGTAGTCGTGTACAGATTGTATAATATGTTGATTTGTAGTTGCGGATTTTTCTTTGTTGCCATAAAAGATTGATTTCAGGTCATATCCTTTAACATAAAAATATTTGTTTTGTCGGATATCATTATATAACGGGCATGTAAAGAAAAAGTGTACACAGTCCTCAGAAAAGTAGCCACATGAACATGAGGGTGAATTGGAAATATGTCTATTATATTTATGATAGTTAAGGTCACTACAACCTAGACGGAGTCTACAGTGAGCTATTTGTGCATGTCTTTGTCCAAAATTCGTGTCGAAATAGTAATTGTTAAAAATAGTAGTATTTATTGACCTTTTAAAGCTGCTGACTGAGTCGCTAAGTCTTTGTTCTTCTGTTAGGGAGTTCCATTCTTTAACAACAGAGGGTAAGAATGATGAAGAGTGTCTAAGAGTATTACACGAAATAGTCTGCAAAGAATCCAGGTTTCTCAAGTTGTAAGGGTTATTTACAGAGACACTATTTGGAACTAGGTCTGAAAGATAGGATGGAGATAATTTGTAATACATTTTATAAAACAGACACAATTTCTGTCTTCTACGCCTATCACTTAGAGAAGTAAAATTTGTTTCTTTGTATAACTTATTATGACTCGTGCCCCTTACAGCTCCACATATAGACCTTAATGCATCTAAGTGAAGATTTTCCAAGAGTTTTGCTTCATGTATAGTGCAATTGTCCCATATGTTTGAACAGTAATCAAAAATAGGAAGAATAAAAGATTTATATAATATTTCAAGACTTTTTCTATTTAAGCGATTCCATTCTGGATTTGAAGAACATAGTTAGATACATTTAAAGGGGGCGATTCTATACCGGGTTTGATGTACATACTTAGATATATTTAAAGGGGGCGATTCTATACCGGGATTGAACTACATACTTAGATATATTTAAAGGGGGGGATTCTATACCAGGATTAAACTAAATACTTAGATATATTTAAAGGGGGCGATTCCATTCTGGGTTGGAAGAACATAGTAAGATACATTTAAAGGGGGCGATTCTATACCGGGTTTGATGTACATACTTAGATACATTTAAAGAGGGCGATTCTATACCGGGTTTGATGTACATAGTTAGATACTTTCATGAGGGGGCGATTCTATTATGGGTTTGATGTACATAGTTAGATACATTTAAAGGGATGGTTTTATTCTGGGTTTGATGTACATACTTAGATACATTTAAAGGGGGCGATTCTATACCGGGTTTGATGTACATACTTAGATACCTTTAAAGGAGGCGATTCTATATTGGGTTTGATGTACATAGTTAGATACTTTCATATGGGGGCGATTCTATACCGGGTTTGAAGTACATAGTTATAGATACATTTAAAGGGGGCGATTTTATTCTGGGTTTGTTCTACAAGCTTCTAGACATTTAAAGGGGGCGATTCTATATCGGATTTGAAGTACATACCAAGATACATATTCTTAAATTCTATTAGATTGAATGAATACCTTTGTCAAAGCCGATTGAAAACGACACTTTAATAAAATCAGTTTATTATAACATAAATGATACCAATCGTTTTTCTTAGCTTCCAATGTCCATAAGGTACCAAATGCAAATTTTAGTTTAATTTATCGTGTTCTTTTTCTTGTATTTTCCATAAATGTAGTCACATTATTGTTCTGTAAGTGTATCTTAGGAGAAGCATTTATATAGACTACTATAGCCTGTTTGCTGATCCTTTTTCCTTAAGATTTGGATATATCACATTTCATTTTGTAAATAACTGTCTTGTTTTGAAAAGTGTTGTGTTTAAATGGTTTAAATATAGTTTAATGTTTTTTAAAGAATCTGGTTCGGTTAACAAGCAAAACGGATTTATTTGCAGCAGGGTACAGTCACTAAAATGTTATCTATTGTTCTTTTATCAAAATGGCTTTAATATACATTCAATATTATATGGTAACCGAAATGTTGACACAAAAACAAATCAAAGTTTAATAGACTCTGTTCATTATTTAATTAAATTTTCAAAGCGATTTGATAAAACTTAAGTTCAACATTCGTATACCATGTACTTTTCAATAAGCAAACGTGTGGTAACAATACTTAGTTATTTATTCATTTGTAATTGACTTCTTGCATATGCTTTGCAACTATGTTCATGTTCGGGAGAGGCATTTATATAAGCTTGTGCTTGTTTGCCAATCCCATTTCATGTGTTAATGAAATGAAATATGTTTATCAACAACGACTGTCATTTTTCTACAAAATGGTAAATAACTTAACACCGACTTATCTAAATGAACTTGTGCCGCCCACATTAGGTGAACACTTTAGTAGGAAATTGAGTTTGAATTATATTAGGATTAGTGTTGATAATCTTGTCATTAAAAAAGATTATCACACTTACATCACATTTAACATCAAAGGTACACTTGTTACTTAAAACAACATAATTACATTGGTATTAACTGTTTCCTTCTCACCTGCTCAATTATATCGACATAATACTCTCCCTAAATCTATAATTTGGACTGGCCTCCCTCATTTACTGTCACACTGGCCTCGCTCATTTACTTAATAATTACCTATCAAAACTCCTTTAACCACACAAAAACAATACCCATAACAGTTGGAATTTTAACAAAGCAAATCGGGAAATATTTCATAATATTTGAGAGCAAAACTTAAACAATAAGTTATGGAAAGACGGCAAATTACCAATAGACTGGAAAAAAAATCTTATTATACCATTACACAAACAGGGAAAAGACTCTACCAAATCCGATTCATATAGACCAGTCCCCAATCATCAAATATATGTAAAACACTCGACTGCAAGACTACAACACTATCTAGAAACTAACGAATTGATCAAACAATCTCAATCAGGTTATAGACCTCATTAACCTCACTAAATAAAAAACAAAAAACTGTTACTTTTTTTCCTGTTACTTTTTTTCCTAGCAAAAACTGTTACTTTTTTCCTGTAACCTTTTTACCGATCACCGTTTGCTTATCCTTTTTCCCTTTTGTATAAATATTCTGAATGTTAGGTATTTTGTATATGTTTTATGGAAATAAAATACTTTTTAAATAAAATATGTTCTTATCTGAATACCTCACCGGTACAAAACATGATAAACAAAAATAAAGAGAACTGTTTAAATTTAAACATTTAAACGGGGCGATTACATACTTTTACATGATAAATTGCCTTCGGCATATATTTTACCCTCTGCGTTTTGAGAATTGAATTCCCTAATGTTGGAAATGTTCTAACTGAACTTTGAATGAAAAGTCGTAGATTGTGATGACATATGTCATAGCGTTGATTTGCAGTTTATTTTTACCCCTTGTAAGATTGTCCCCTTTTGTGGAGATGTTTTTACAGCAATTTCTTGGAGACAGTCTGGCGCCTTACATCCGCTCTATGACCAAACCTATTGTACATCAATTAAGTGTTATCAACACAGTATCCGTCATCCTCATTGTCAAATAGTCATTGTCAAATTCGATAGACTATTGATCGTTTTCACATGAAACAAACTGTAATTGAGAAAAGTAATGTGTACAATAATGCTGAGGAATATTTGGATGACAACTTATTTGTTCATTGTATGCGACGTTTCGATACAGATTCCTGTGTCGTTATCAAGCAGAGGAAGAGTAAATATGAAAAGAAAAGGAAAAGAAGGTACTGTGTAAAAATAAATGCAACTACTGTTTTGTTTTCATTATTTTTATTTCTTGTATCATCTATTACCTTTAAGTCATCTTAGAACATCAACACAAATAAACAACCATATATGTTGGTTAAATAAATATGGTCCTATTTGGAAACTCAAATTGTTCTTCTTGTGCTAATAATGAACTATGAAAGATTCGGGAGGATCCAATGCCGCACGGTTTTATATAAAAACTCATTCTTACCAGACTCTGTAATTCTCTGGAATGCTTTACCCGAAATTGTTAAATCCCTTACTGGCGTCAATGCTTTCAAAACTACATTAATTTGAAGAAATAAGAATATTCACTTTGATCTAAATCTAGGCTCAAGGCGTTGTCAAATCCTTCACTGTCGTCTACGGTTGGGGTGTAGCGATCTCAATGCTGATAAATTTAACAGACATATATCTGACAAAGCAGATTGCTCTTGCGGCCATGCCACTGAGGACGCACTTCATTACTTTTTCGTCTGTTCAAGATTCGATTAAGTTAGATCCAACAAATTCTATTATACAAATGGCTTTTCATTAGAAACAATTTTATATGGCCACCCATCTTTGAACACTGTTACCCAATCTGAAATTCTAAAATCAGTACATCTATTTATAATCGAAACTAAACGTTTTGACTGAACACGTATGATACTGACTGCGGATATCAAAAATGTATTCAGCCATCATCTCCAATCTATAATGAACTTATTTTCAGTTTTACTACCTGTATTATAATTCTTAGACACCATGTTTACTATATGTCGCTCTTGTCATGATCATGTTCATATATTTTGTTGTTGGAGCGGTCTTCACATAAGCTCACACGAGCTTGTTGACCAATCCAGTTCATGTATCTTTTCATGGAATAAATACGTTTAAACCACATAAACGTGCTACTTATGAGCATAACATTTGTGATGAATGTTATTAAAAAGGGACAAAAAAATAAATATCAATAGCAACTTGTCAGTTTGGTGCAAAATCTGATATCTGAATGAAAACCAACCGATTAGCCAAAAATGCATGAAGTACACGAATGTAGGAAAACAAGTAACAGGAAAAAAGGTAACAGGAAAAAAAGTAACGGAAAAAAAGTAACAGGAAAAAAAGTAACACTTCTTATATAAAGAAACACTTTAGTAGGAAATTGAGTTTGAATTATATTAGGATTAGTGTTGATAATCTTGTTATTAAAGAAGAGTATCACACTTACATCACATTTAACGTCAAAGGTACACTTGTTACTTTAACAACATAATTACATTGGTATTAACTGTTTCCTTCTCACCTGCTCAATTATATCAACATAATACTCTCCCTTAATTGATCATTTGGACTGGGCTCCCTCATTTACTATCACACTGGCCTCACTCATTTACTTAATAATTACCTATCAAAACTTAACCCCTTTAACCACACAAAAACAATACCCATAACAGTTGGAATTTTAACAAAGCAAATTGGGAAATATTTCGACTACAAGACTACAACACTATCTAGAAACTAACGAATTGATCAAACAAGATCAATCAGGTTATAGACCTCATTAACCTCATTAAATAAAAAACAAAACAAAAAACTGTTACTTTTTTTCCTGTTACTTTTTTTCCTAGCAAAAACTGTTACTTTTTTTCCGTTACTTTTTTTCCTGTTACTTTTTTTCCGATCACCGAAGTACACAATGCACTTTTGTCATACAAACTTGAAGGACACTTATGAACAAAGATGCTTGGGATAATCTATCTATACAAAACAAACTTTAAAACAACCAAATTTTTGAAACAGAAAGAAATAATTAAGGAAAATTAAAACCAGTGTTTGTTGCTAGAATGTGGATATTTTTATTCTAAAAGTTGAAGATATTAATCTTTAACAATTGTTTTTCTTACAAAAGACTCCCGATAAAACAGGAAGAAATATAATATCTTATGGTAATAGTAAACACCAAGAATAGAATCGCCCCCTTTAAATGTATCTAAGTATGTACATCAAACCCGGTATAGAATCGCCCCCTTTAAATGTATCTAACTATGTTCTTCAAACCCAGAATATAATCGCCCCCTTTAGGTAAATCTAAGTATGTATAACAAACCCAGAATAGAATCGCCCCCTTAAATGTATATAACTATGAACTTCAATCCCGGTATAGAATCGCCCCCTTTAAATGTATCTAACTATATTCATCAAACCCAGAATAGAATCGCCCCCTTTCAATGTATCTAAGTATGTACATCAAACCCGGTATAGAATCGCCCCCTTATGAAAGTATCTAATTGTGTATAACAAACCCAGAATAGAATCGCCCCCTTTAAATGTATCTTACTATGTACTTCAAACCCAGAATAAAATCGCCCCCTTTAAAAGTATCTAAGTATGTAGTTCAATCCCGGTATAGAATCGCCCCCTTTAAATGTATGTAACTATATTCTTCAAATCTCCCCCTTCAAATATATCTAAGTATGTAGTTCAAACCCGGTATAGAATCGCCCCCTTTAAAAGTATCTAACTATGTACTTCAAACCCGGTATAGAATCTCCCCCTTTCAATGTATTTAAGTATGTACATCAAACCCAGAATAGAATCGCCCCCTTTAAAGGTATCTGAGTATGTTCTTCAAACCCAGAATAGAATCGCCCCCTTAAATGTATATAACTATGAACTTCAATCCCGGTATAGAATCGCCCCCTTTAAATGTATCTAACTATATTCATCATACCAAGAATAGAATCGCCCCCTTTAAATGTATCTAAGTATGTACATCTAACCCAGAATAGAACCACCCCTTAAAATGTATCTAAGTATGTTCATCGAACCCAGAATAGAATCGCCCCCTTTAAATATATCTAAGTATGTACATCAAACCGGGTATAGAATCGCCCCCTTTAAATGTATCTAAGTATGTATAACAAACCCGGTATAGAATTGCCCCCTTTAATTGTATTCTAAGTATGTACATCAAACCGGGCATAGAATCGCCCCCTTTAAATGTATCTAAGTATATACATCAAACCAGAAGAGAATCGCCCCCTTTAAATGTATCTAAGTACACGTACACTTAACCCTACATAGTATACAAACAAACGAGTTTAGAATCGTTTCCATGAAATGTATCTCAATATGTATATCAAACCTAGTAAAGAATCATTCCCCTCTAAATTTATCACATGTAAGTATGTACATTGATATATAGTCTTCTGGCCTCATTTCTGTTGTTACAATTTGACAACATTAAAGAACTTTTAGAATATCAGTTTCATTTTGTTAACAGTATTGAGCGTTTTTTCTTTCTTCAACTATTTCAAGTCACTTGTTAATAGGGTATGCAGCAAATGCACAAATCCAGCCGCACGGGGTTTTACCGTCAACAATTGAATGACATAATTGCAAACTCAGTTATGTTACCTCCTTTGTATATTATATTCTAAACTACAGTTCCACTTTTCCTCTAAAGATATATTCAATAATACGCATAGCTGTAGATAGTAATAAAGAGTTTGGACTCCACGTCTCTTCTTTCAGGAGAATGTAATTTCGTAAAAATCACTAAAATATCTCCGAAATTACTTATCAAAAAGTATAATACATCATATTTCTTCATTCAATCCAATTTTCAAACATTTCCAAACATTATGAAGCTGTAAACAGCATTTTAATAGCATTTATGGAGGGGGGCGATTCTATTCAGGGGGGAGATTTTATTTCGTGAAGGGGGGAGATTTTATTCTGAGGGGGGAGATTTTGTACCGGTACAAAATCGCCGGGGGGAGATTTTATACCGGGGGCGATTTTATTTCGTGACACCGGCAGTAGTATTATTGCATAAGGCAATAGCGCCTCTGCCTGATTAATTGAGACTTTCTCCTTGTTGCCTAGGCTAGTCTTATCGCCTTGGAAGCAAAGTCCCTGCTTGATTCCCATTATTATACCACACACATGCACACACAAATATATATATTCGTGATGAAATTTAGCCATTGAGAAAACAAATACATCACTCGGTAGAAAAAGCTTTTGTTGGAAGTTTGGTGTCATATTAACATATTATAATCAACAATAAAATACTTAATTCGACGTCAAAAGGACCCTCTGCAAAGTGTCATAGCATTTAACGAATCCGCTTTCGCTGACATAATCATTTTGTGTGTAGGATTTCCCCCACGTCTCAGTAGCCGCAATTGTTTTCAGTGGGTATGAACTTGTGCGGCAATGAGTATCTAATTCGGAGAAAAATAAAATAAAATCTAGCTATCAAACCTATATACAACGGAAGTTGTGAGATGGTCACACTTGATTCGCCTTCATGGCGACTGCCGTTTCGGTCATTTTGGTAAACTGTCTCCTTTTTAATGAAATTTGGTCCGATTTTCCCTTGGTTGGTCGCACAATTTAAAACAATACAATGAATACAATAAAATACTGTTTAAATAATGTACTTAACTACACTTTGAATATGGACCTTTAACAAAAATGAAACAAGGCATCAAATATAGAAATAACTACTCTTAGTTTTCAATTCATTTCATTCATCAGAAAAGAATTGTTATTCAACTTACCAAACTCTCTCCCTAGATCATATATTTACATAAAGTATTCATTCAATTACAATTTCAATCAATGGATTGAAATCAATTACAATATGCATATGGTCAGAATAAAGACCCCGAAGTAAAACAATGCTTCGATCGAGAAAACGAGATCAATAAGACACATTTGCCCAATGTGACTCTGAGGACTCAATGTTAAAAAAAGACACTACACTTTGTTTACCAATTGCATTCAAAATTCAGATTTTTTATTCAACTACCGCTATCATTTCATAACGAAAATATATAATAGTTTACATTACAAAATCCATCCTCGATAATCCAGCACTTTTGTTCCGATAAATCTACACTACAAGCCCTCAAATCCAATTACCTCCCTTTACATACATGTTATCCAATCAGAAACGAAACGCAGACACCAAGTGCGTAAATAACTCGAACGTTCGCGACATCAAGTGAGTGAGTGAGTTGGGGTTTAACGTGTTATCAGCAATTTTTCAGCTTTTTGACACGTGGATATTGCCCTCCAAAAAGAGTAGACAAATCAGAGAGAAAGGGATCGAAAGGACGAGAGAAAAGGCGGAATGAAAGGCATAGTGAGAGATAGAAAGCTGGTTTTAGAAGTGATCTTATTGGTTGTTAGAAAGCAAGCGTTTTGCTGAGTCATTGCAAAGGGAGGTAAATGGGTTTGAGGTTAAACCCCGTAAAGTTTTCCAGGGCTTGTAATGTAGATTTATCGGAATGAAAGCGCTGGATTATCGAGGATGTACAAAATCATACTTTTCATGAATATATTCAATGATACATAAACATCGTGACCAGGTGCAGATGCTGAACATAAGTTTCTTACATTACTTGCAAAATTTCTGCAAATATCATTTAAATAGGGGTTTGTTTAATTATATCACCGACCGATGGTCCAGGACAATTAATACTAGTACAAACGATTTTGTCGATTTTCCTTTGCTTAAAATTCGTTTTATCAAAATCTCTGTTATCATTTTGACCCAATACCTCCTTTGTGGTGATACAGTTCCCCGACTTACTATGTCGAAACGTCGCTTTCAAAGAATAAATTGTTTCCTTGATTAAAATCATTTTTTAAATAAAGAAAATAGTATATATATAGTATGTGTTCTTTTAATTGTTTAACTAAGAAAGGCGAAACAATTGTCCTTGGAATTAATGAAGCAGAGAAGCAGTTCCCAAATGAAATGATCGGGGAGGTTATATATATAATATATCATTGGCTGAAAATCGTGTATGCCATATGTGGCCAGAAATAAACACCTGCCAAACATACAAAATATTTTCTTAAAAAGAAATACGAGTTTGAAACTACATAGATCCAAATACAACGATTAAACATCAAAAAAGAGTTATAAATAACATATTTCATTTTTAATTTCTGGTGAAAAAGAATTTATTTTATTGCTTTAAATGATAACATGTTTCCTTCTCAAAGAAAAAGCAAAACTAATCTAAATAACTCATAAAATATCTTACGGACATTCCTTAATTTCACTTAATATGCTAAGATATATGCATAACCACATGCTTCAAATAATTACAAAACTTTGAAATCAGAAAGAAAAGCAGGTTAAATATGAAAATCACATAATGTCAGATGGTTCATGTTCAAAATAGTTAAGGTCTTGTCTTGAATGATTTATTCTTTGTCAGTGATATTAATGGTAGAGTAAAGTTTACATCTTCCTAAAGAAATGTCAAGAGGTAATTAGCAACTTACACTTCCAATTAAAAATTCAGTAGTCGACTCATAAGAATATGGATGAGAACAATTTTTTATTTAAAATCGACAATGGAGCTGCAAGTTAGAGTTAAAGTTATATGATAAAAGATGATAAATACTACTTGTATTCCTTAAATTCTGTTGAGAAGTGTACATGTATATGTTTTTAAAACTTACACCGGTAGCATTTGATCCAAAAGCAATACCGTGATAATCGCAACAATATTGTAAACCAGTAACTATATTGCGATAATCGCAGGTAGCAAACCAACGACAACATCGTGATAATTACAGGTAGTAGCCAAAAATAATATCGGGATAATCGCAGGAATTAAACCAAGAACAGTTCGTGATAATCGCGTAAACCAGCAACAACATCGTGATAATTTCAGGAAGTAAACCAACAACAATATCGTGTTTTCGCATGTATCAAACCAACAACAACATCTTGATAATCGCAGGTAGTTAACCAACAGCATCATCGTGATGATTGCATATAGTAAACCAATAATAAAATCATGATAATCGCAGGAATTAAACCGAATATATAACAGTGAACGTTGGATCGCTGGTTACTGTAATTCTACTTTTACACACTCAGAAACGTTTTTTAAGGAGTAGTGAAGTTCTTCTAAGAAAATTCTTCTTCTTCAAATGAGAGATCATCATACCATTCTTCACTATCAGAATAAGTATATATGTCACTTACTGTTATATCATTAATGTATGCAATTGGATCAGCTTCATCATTTGAATCGTTATATTCGGTTCTATTATTCTCATCCTTTTCATCAGCACTCCTGACTTTCCTTGCCTTTGTCAAAGTTGTACCATTTACATAGCCCATTCTCTCAAACGTATCGTTAAAAACGTGGACCACGTGGTTGTCCATGCTGTTTGATGCGTGGGGAACGGGCTCGTCTGCATCAGACTTCTGACCAGTACTGTATTTATGCGAGCTCGCCTCTTCAATTGGAATGTCGTAAATGGCTTCCTCAAAGTTACTGTCCACATTTCCATCTTGATCCTCGAGTTGTGGAACCTGTTCATTCTGAAGTTGGATGTCATCAACTGTGTCCGATTTAACCCTCAACTCACTCTTTCTTATTGTCCTTCTTCTGAAAGGTTTGAGAATGTATGAATTATACGAATTGCAAGGTTGTCGTTAATTCTTAAGCCAAGAGTTCAAAGGAAATGCATACTTATGTATAGGACGTATATTATATAAAATAGGGATAATGGTTAGAATCTAAACCATGGAAATAGTGTGAAAATCTTTCAAAAGATTTACTATAATTATCCTAATGAGTAACTTTTGTTTTTAAGGATCGAGATAAAGTAAAAAAAAAGCTCCATAGAAATTAAACTTAATATGAAGAGGGGAGCACGTTTAATCTGCTATCAAGGACTCATAATCTTAACGATTGTCATAAGCATTACCCAAAGGAAAATCATAGTAATGTAATTTGAACGTGTTGAAGACAGACTTTTCTGACACGTTTTGAAAAATTCTTGCTAGTCTTGAAATCTGTCTCGCACTATAGTATCATATTGTACAACAAAAACAGACATCATAGAAAATTCAACACTTTAGATATGTTGAGGGCTTTTCATATCAAAACGTGTTAAAAGGTACGCAGTCATTATGAAATGGTAAACTTACTAAGGACAATTAGTCCAAACTCTTTTAACCTTTTTTACTAGTCGGCGTTGAATAGCGATAGCTCATTCAAAAGCTTGATATGGAACGTTCATTGATGTAAATATTTCCTTAATTCTTTGTGAAAACGGCTTTTCAGAATTTGATACAGATTTTTGATAACATTGATACCTATTTTCGCATATAAGTTTGACGCCCTTTATAAAATCTGTTTTTCCCCACACACTTGATCTTTTGGATTTTGTACAAATAAAAATATTGAATATTGATAAGTTTCTGTGTAAATTTAAGGTCAAAGGTTACCAGTGCTATAAGTTTCATGAAATTTGCACAGCAGTTTTGTATGCTAGAGCTTCCATTACAAAGTATAAATAATGATTATCCTGGTACTAACAGTAGATATTCCAGATTTTCGTATGAAGACCTTATGATTCAAACATCGACATGTAAAAAAGTAATAGAGTAGTTCTAACCATCATGTGTTTCGAAATAAATTACAGTTATGCCCTGAACTATAATAACGTTAAAACATTCGGCCTTTCGCTTCGCGCTTAACTGAAAGTACTCAGATGTAAACTATACTTTTTGTGTAGGATAAAACATGACCCGCGGATATTATCGAAAAGAATGCCAGATGCCCGCGGACAAAACCCACGTGCATCTCCCGAGGGAGGAGGGCATATTTTTCAATTATGCCCACGGGTCATGTTTTATCCAACTTATTAACCGACAATTATAGTGAGAAGCCGATCTTCTACTAAATATAAAATGATGTACAGAGTAATGAAAAGACGTGTCAATGATAATCAATCCAATGGGTTAGTCTTGGTATGTGTTGCACGTGCTGCCAGTGTTAAGTTCAATTGCATAATTTACACTACAGAATCGACTAGACACCCTAGATCTTCAAATAAGTTTTAAGGATGATTCATGAATATTCAAAGCTTTTGTTTACCTTAACATAGATATAGTAAAACATGATATCAAACCATTTAAACTCAGACCTTTGTGATAAAAGGACCTAAAAGAAGGTTGCCATGAGTGCTACCCCAGTGGCTCAGGAGTCGAAACGTTTGGTTCAAGTGTGAACTTTGCGGGCTCGAGACGGCATATTGCAAAAACATTTGCGGATGAGAAAATGAGATTGTGTTTTTTTCAAAAGTGATAGTAAGTTGACATTTTTCCTTAAATAATAATCCATTATAACGTAAAAAATATTAAAGACAATTGCCCGGGCAGAGGGCATTATGAGATAACCGCCCAGGGCAGGGTAACGTAGTTTAGATAACTGCCATTGGAAGCAAAATTGTATCAGACCTGAGGGAAGAACAATAGAGTGACGTCACTGGAGGTTTTTAATGCCAAACACATGATTGTTATGCCTTTTGTTTTTTCTCCGTTAAAACATTTATTCCGAAGTGCACATATATTTACCTGCAGTAACAGATGACAAGTACTACAGCTGAGACGAGAAGCAGGAAACCAGCTGATCCCCCTGCAGCTGCGACTATCAGCGTCACGTTCACAGTACCTTAAAAAAATATCCGGATGTGAAACCGAACAAAGTGAATGTAATTTCAATCTCATATCAGTAGGTATGAAAATAAACGCAAGTACTTTCTATAAACAAAGGAGTTTGTTAGCTCATGATATGATAGTTAGGAACATGAAACAGGGCATGATTAATTTTCACCAAATCTAGGTTTAAATTTGTTTTGCTTGAAGTCCGTCATTGTGATGTATGAGACGACATCATCGTTTTACAATATCTGCGTAACTTTGGTATACAACCAACAACAAGGCACAACGAGGTAAACAGCTTACTTCTGGAACATTTGGTTCCTGTGAACCCTGCCCTACAGGAACAGCTTCCATCTTCCTTGTTACAGGATCCGTCCACACAGCCAGGACTGCAGGACTTGGTGCAGTAGGAGTCGTAGCTTCCAGATGGACATGCTGAAGGAAACAAGAGGGGAGACTTTGAAGTAAATGTTTCTTTTCGATGTTTAACATTTGCGTCGATTTTCAGATATCATTTACAATATCAATATAATACATATATTCTATACATAATATTCACAATGGCTGTATCGACGTTATCTGACTCTGACTTCAAGTTCTGATTATTGTTTTAAAAGCATTGGTTTGTCCTTTAAAAAAGCAAGATATGCGGTGTCTCACCATCGCTTAAGCATTCTCCAAAAAATAACAAATGCAAAAGTATGGGTAGAGGAATGTATGGATGACAACTTCTTTGTTCATTGTAGAATCTGTTTCGAAACGTCGCATACAATGAAGAAAAAAGTTGTCATTCATACATTTCTCTGCATTATTGTCATTCCAACTTCTAAAATGCCTCTCAATGAATAAATGCAATACTAGACTATGTTGGATCCATCAAATTTTAAATAGCTACTGTACTATGATTTACTATAACCTTAAAAAAAGAGACTATGGTCTAAAAGGGGAAGTTTTCAAGGGTGTTGGTGTTCATTCAAATACAGATTGTAGCATGCTCTACTATTATGTCAAGATCATGGCCAAAATCCTGCACACACTCACTCAAACACAAGTTCTTAACTCCTTATGAACGTAAATGCATTGAACGTTATTGACCTGCACGTCAACACCACATTATGTTTCATATACTCCAACCGGACATTGCAATGCGGGAGGATTGGAAAGAACTTTGTAAAATAGACTTTTTAAAGTTTCCATTCATTGCTAGAGAGACGACAATGAAGGATTATTTTAAACAATAGCAAAACAATGAAATGATTTTAGAGCCTAATTTTGGACTAATAACACACGATTTCTTATGTTCACCTGTTTGCCAACACTTTGTCTACAGCCTTGTTAAATTTCAATTATTTACCATTAAAATCATGTTACACTTTGCCCTTACATATAACTAAAAGAAATAAATCCAAAGAATGGGTCATGCGATTTTTTAAGGAGTATATATCACATTGAGGTTCTTATTGTCTTCATTCAGATGGTAATCGTTGTGACCAATTATAAAAAAGATGGCATATTTACATGTACATTAAATAAGCGAATCTTACAGTTGCAACAAAAAACATACTTTAGATAATTTCAACAAAGGATTATAATTTACGAAGAATGGATGATACAGGAAATAAACCGTAGTTGAAAAACTGTCCACAATTTAAGGTTTACAAAACTATTTAAGGCATTGTGAGGTAAGAATACATACTTTGATTACACTTAGTTCCTGTAAACCCTGCCCTACAGGAACAGCGTCCATCTTCCTTGTTACAGGATCCGTCCACACAGCCAGGACTGCAGGACTTGGTGCAGTAGGAGTCGTAGCTTCCAGATGGACATGCTGAAGAGAAGCAACAAGCTCTAACAGACTTAAATTTAGTCTATGAAATATTCAAAATAATTACTGTACCTTCATCTATTTTATTTTTACATAGTGCGACTCAATTGAACGCTTTTACTTTTCTCATTCATGACTTGATAAGCTGTAACAATAATTGATAAGAGCTTCAATCTAATTGATCGAATATCCATTACCTTTTCTAACCGTCCATGTCATCTATGCGATATCAGAAAAATTTACGAAGTTAATAATAATTTTTTCATTCATTCATTCATTCATTCATTCATTCATTCATTCATTCATTCATTCATTTTAAAATGGGTTGCAGACCCCTTCGCTCATACCTTTACATTATTGCTTTGACATGGTAAGTATAAATTGACTTATTAAAATCCCTAACGACACGTAGATTAGATAGTTAATTAATATTTTCTCCCTTTTCTTATTGACTAATTAAGCCATGCCTGCTTTACGACTCAACACCTGGACCACTTGTCATCGTGTCTGTCTGGTAGCAATAAAGACTCTCCTACCTCATGTAAGAATCTCGATCTCTGATTAGTCCACGTGACCATGGATTAATGCTGTTATCACCCTTTTGATCTGGGTGATAAATTGTTTATACCCCGCCACAATAAACATGAAAAAAAACGTGCAGATTGAGCATCTTGAAATGTACAATGTACAAGGTTACTTTTGATCAACCGATATGTAGCCGTGAACACACAAGAGTAAAAGCGCTTACGCAGTTTATTTAACTATTATTTTCATACTAAATTTATATGCGTTTTGTTTTGACATTCGGTAAGATAAATTCGTTATACCATTCAGATGCGGGGGAATGGGGAAATAACAGCCTCTCGCTTGGTGTTATGCAACTCGCCTTCGGCTTGTTGCATAACACCAAGCAAAAAGCTAATATATCCCCCGCATCTGAATGGTATAACTTATATTGATTGAGATCTCTAGCGACACTTATTACCGCATAGCACCGCTATTTGTCCGAGTCTATGGGGTGGAAGGCATTCCTTTATGACTATTACTGCTGCATATAAAAACACAAAACCAGTCTTGCATGGTAAACCTGGTCCCTATTTGATATAATAGACTGAACCACAAGTACTGATGTAACAGCTTTATTCGTAAAATTGTCAGTAACCGTAGAAGTAGTGTAAGATTTGAACATGATAAAACCAGGAGACATGTCACGATGGATAAAACCAGGAGACATGTCACGATGGATAAAAAGTCATGATTGTAATAAAATAGCCAATGTATCTAATTCATTTTGTGTGATCCCACCGCCCTTTTTACTGTTTATACATTATCATTATAATTCTTTGTACTCTTATACCACCAATGGTGAGCTGTTGAGAATAAAGTGAAGTTGCAGTTATTGTTTCATGGAAATCAACAAGGAAAAAAGCAGGTGTGGACAAAGATATTAAACCGAGACGTTATCTGGTTATTTGCATCATAGATGGTTTAGATTTCCTGTTGGTGAATTGTCCATGTATAGTTTTTGACATATGCAATTAATATTCACTGCTAAAATAATTTTGAAACCTTTTTGAGTTTTATTGTGTTTAAATGGGTTTAAATGTCTATGCAAAGTAGTTTACCGTTACCGGTAATGCTAGATCGTTATTTTAATTTTACATTGAACTAATGAAGTAATGCTTAAGTAAAATAGTTTGACTCTACTTTTCAACATTAATTTGATAGCATAGACATGCATTTTTACTTATACATTCATCAAATATCAATTACTACTGGTGTATCCAACGTGTCAAATTCTAAACTGTTCAACTTTGGATATATCAATGGAAACGGATTAACTGGAAATCTGTGACAGGGAAGTGATGGGCGTGGCCTTCATTCCAGGTGAGCAAGTTCGGTTACTACACAGCTCAGGTAGATTGATTTATCGAAGTTTAATAAATTAATGATGCCTGTAACAATTCTGGATATGATGTTAAACGTGTGCATTAATATCGTTTAGTCAGTACATGTACATGTATTAACAAAACTTATTAAGAATTTATTTTTCTTTGATGAGTAAATTATTTGTTTGTATTGAAAACACAACCACTTTAACTAAAACAATAATGATAACTTTTCATGGACTTTAAATCAAATTTAAATGAAAAAATACTAAACAACATATCATATCAATTAAATATCATGTATACAAAGGATTCTGTAAAAGCTTTGTTTAATTTGTTAAAAAAAGGATTTATTGTAATATAAAAGGAAACAACGTACATATGCGGCTCCTGCAGTGAGAAACTGCTTATTAACTGACGCTTATATGTGGCTCTCGCGAGGAGGATCAGCTTAATTTGTCGAACATAAGCTGTTATGCAATAAGTGAGTTAATGTTGACATTTTCAGAAATTACGACTAAGGTTACAATGCCTATGATTTATGTTACCAAAATTAACTATTGTTTGTGGGCCAAACCTACGCGACAAACAATAGGTTACAGATCACACATGCTAAGGAAGCAAGAAGTTGTTCAAAATGTATCATATATACAATTATTGACAGTTATTGAGAAAAAGGTAATACAAATATGATTTTGGAATTAATCAAAGATTCTTGTGAGTCAGTTGATTAAACACTTTTCTATGATAAAGAGTGCTCACTGCAGTAATACAGGCCAGGTTTTGCCAGAAAGAAATTTTCTCGAATTTGCTCGTTTGGGGGAAAAAAATCAGGTTTTAAAGGGCCATGCTACTCTTAAAATTGACTTTATGATAAAAAGGCGATACTTTATGTTCACAAGTTCTTTTGAAAGAATGAAATCACTCCTCAGAGCAACCAATAATGACATTCATTTTTCAGTTTAACAATACTTGATTCTTGACACCAAAATTGAAGAATTTTATGAATGCAAAATAATGCAAATAAAAAAGCGCAACGTTATCTCAATGAAAAATGGTTGCTAAACTGGTCGATAATTGTATCTATCACATTAGACAACTAACGTTTTTTCTGAAATATTGTCTTCTGTCCTATCAGAAATTACTGGTGACTTTTGTTTGATAATGCATATATTATTTGTTTCATACACTTTAAATTACGCGTGATCCTGCAAGCTTCTCAATTAATATTTGTTCTGTATTCTTGATTTTGGTTAAAAATCTATAAAGAAATTTAAACTTGAAATAAAACATATGTCAGCTAGATGGGCCACCGCTATATACGGCTTCAGAGCTTCCTAAATTACAATAGACGTGAGCGTTGTTTTGGATAAAATGTTTTCATACCGGCGTCACAATTTGCTCAACATGTTTTAAGGTTTTGGTTGAAAAAAGAAACAGCCTAAATGAATAGAATATAACCAAAACCGTAGATAAGTGGGTTTTTTTGTCATATAAAGCAAAGGAAAGATCGAAAATATCTACCAATAATCATTAAATATATAAACACTGCGCAAAAATGCAGCCAGGTTTTGCCAACTGCTTGGCACGTTGTTCGCGTAAGATATTTACAAAGCACCCTTCCATACGATTTTAGAATCAAATATCATACATGAAGACTTGGTAGCTCAAGCGGTAGAGGCGGTCCTTCACAATATAAAAGGTCTGAATGCGAATTCCACTCAAATTCATAATTTTCAAATTTTACAAATCCATTTGTTTGTTTCGTTGATATCTGTATGAAAATTGTATAAGACGTATCTTAAGATACATCCCTGGGAAATCTATCGATCTATCTATCATTTTGCTTATGACCCTGAAAGGAGGTTTACCCCCTAAGAAAAGAAAAACCTCCAACAAGAAGAGTACAGTCCGTTGTATCTATCCCGGCAATCTAAAAGGTATAAGCTAATCGCAAACGCTTTAATGGTAGAATATAACAAAAAAGATAAAATATGTTTGTAAACCTTAACAATTCAAATATTTTCATTTCTTTTAGCCTGGCACTGCATTCTGAAAATAACAGCTTTTTTTCATACCTAATTCTAAGAAAATGTTCAGGAACACTGCAAAAAAAGAATATGACTTAACCTCATCAATAGTTGTCATTCATTGCAACAGGGAAACATTCATAAAAGATCTGAACCAATGATACATATTAAGATAAATATCGGTTACTATATACCTGATTCACAGTTAGCTCCCGTCCACCCAGGTTTACAGGTACATCTCCCTGTATCTTTGGAACACCCATCAGAGCACCCGGAACTACATCGGGAAGAACAGTTTTGTCCATCTCTGCATTCTGAAAATATCAGAGCTCATATTACATACCTACCTTCAAGATGAATACGAAATTATATATAGTCATAAGGAAAGTTTTCAGCATTAGACCATAATTTAACAAACGTGATAAAAGCATTCAATGATATATGATTATGTAAATATTGCTAACATTGACAATACATCTTCAGATATATTATTTTTCCTAAGAACCATTCAATGACTTAACAGAATAAAACTTGAAGTTTGCATGCATACCTGCATAACATTGATAAAGTAAGGAAAATAATATTGTTGATTTTATATAATTTCGTTGGCGCGTTTTCAAAATTTAAAACATAAGTAAGTTGACATCTGGAGAAATGATACAATTATATCTCTGTCGTACCAATCACCAGTGGTTTGAATTATCCTGCAATATCTATGGTAGCGTTTCTTTTGAATACTAGTATATAAAGGTACCATCGCACAGGTGTCCTTTCCATCCGCTTTTGCATTCACAGAAAGGGGTGAGTGTATTGCACGTTTTCTGTTGACACCCATCAGAACAACTAACCGTGCAGTTATCGTCATATTCGTCAGAGGGGCATGCTAATGTAGAATAAAAATAATTTTGAGTGACCAGACAAGATAGCAAAATTGATTCATAAATTTTACGGATCTATGATAAAAACGTTCTCTACCCACAGAGGCAGCTCAGTCGTATCCGAGCAAGCCTCTGTTCTTATTAGCCTAATGCATCATAAGTTATACCATTCAGAGGCGGGGTTAATGGGGAAATATCCGCCACGATCTTGGTGTCATGCGACAAGCCGAAGGCGAGTTACATAACACCTAGCGAGAGGTGGATATCTTCCCGTGAACCCCGCCTCTGAATGGTAACACGAATTTATCCTACCGGATGTTAAAACAAAACGCATATACAATTAAAATAAAGTGATTATACTATAGTTTGTTCAAAGCTACATATAAGTTTATGAAAAGTAACCAGCTTGATCATGTGTTCGAGGAAACATACATTGTCATTTCAAGACGCTCAATCTGAACGCTTTTTTCATGCTTTTTATGTGCCGGGGTATAAATGATTTATTACCTTGCTCAAGAAGTAGATATCAGTATTTATCCAGGGTCACGTGGACCAATCAGAGATCGAGATTCTTACATGAGGTAGGATAAAGGGTCTGATTGGAAGTATCGCAAGTAAGTTGTGCAATCAGCGAGGCGGTTTTAAAAGTGATCAGCCTTGGCCAGTTCCGTATGCTTCGGCAAAACGAATTTAACATCCAGGGGAGATAACTCTTCCTTTTATAAAACATCACTTTTAAAGCTTCCAATTATTTTGAGGTTGATAATTAAAAACAATATAAAGAAACCATTTACCATATTTATAAAAACAAATTCACATTATATTTTTAAATACTTATAATGAAAAATAAACGTTAAGGCATGATATTTCAAATGTCGCCATACGGCTGTAAATGGTGTTCACAAGCAATGTTATCCAGAGCGAGTTTTTTATTGGCAGCAAATAAGGGAGATATGTTGTGTTGCAACTTCTTGACTGTATGGCGCCCGGTAAAGACTGAGATGCCTCTTTCGGGAAGAAATGTAGCAGACCTCTAACAAAACAGCATGCACCAGTTGTCAAGGTAAATAACAGTCAAATGGACAAGCTCCAAATGTATATATTTTTTTATAATCTCTGTAAAGACAGAAATCCATATCTTCCCATCCTACAAAACCATTATTTGAAGGAAGAAATGAATGACATGTGGACATGCAAAGGCACCCCCCCCCACTACCACCAAATTAAAAAAAAGTTTTATCAATTCGATTTATAATTGTATTAAAATAACTATTATCTTTCTCTTACATGATAATCTGTAGATTATGATGAAGCCAATCCCGGTGACCCTGTTATCTGACGTAAACCGCATTTTAAAGGTAGCAATGAAAGGATCTGAAAGTAGAAATATAAACATTTAACGATTGCATTTGATATGTGGTCTCCTCCCAATGTCATCAACATAAATTCATGTCCAAAAGAAACGATACCATATAAATGGCAAGATAACTTAACCAACTTCAGATTGATACGACTAAAACATAGTTTTATCATTTCTTAAGTAGTCAACTCACCTCTATGCAAAATTTCAAAACATTGTCTTTTAATGTTTGCGAGAAACACGCGTTTAAAATAAACATAGATTCGGAATCCCTTTAACTTGGCGAGATAGCAGAGAGAAAGTGGACACTTTTGCTTGTTTTAAAACGTTCAAGAGCAGTGACGCGTCAACGAATTTATGTCAAATAAAGTGCATTGTATCAACAAGATTGTATTCTTACCTAACTTCAATACTTTATCATTTTTTTAGTGAAATGTCAAAAGTTCTGTGCATAAAAAAACTTGAAATTTCGCTTTATGCACCCCATGTGCGTTTGAAGATACTCAAATTTAAAAGTATCTTTTCCTGAAAAATGAAAATATACATTTTTTTTTACTAGACATATGCCTGTTAGGCACTGAAATTCGACTCTGTCAGGTAATAGAATTTTGTTTCGGAGGACGTTGAAAACTTGGTATCGTTTCTTTTGGACATGCGTTTATAGACATTACCGTTATCTAGATATACATGTAGGTATCAATGTAACAGTACAGCATTTCATTTAATGTCACTTTGTTCTCGTACAGTTAAAACAATATGACATGGACGCTCATATAATATTCACTTTTCATTGAGATGGTGATCAAAAGATTCATTGCTGAAATATATTTTTATACTTACATAATTTTTTCTTTCCAGTCAGATTCCCAGAGTATTTCTGATTGTTGATAATAAGATAGTCGCAGCAATATTCCGTTTCAAAAGTAAAAAACGTTAATTCTACCATATTTTGGTGTTGACTTCCTTTAATAGTATAACTACATCGAGCATTATTTGAGTAATTTGATGATCCTCTCGTTTTTGGACTATGGATTTCTCCATAATTACTTATGAAGGTCGAGTCACAACCACCTGCAATTAAGTAATACATCAACTAATGTTGCAAATAACACTAAAAGGAAATAGACATTTAAGGAGTGTTTTAGTAGGGAGGTCTTGTTGTGAGTAAAAACACGTTGGATTGTTAAATTCACTTTTGCAAAAGTGAAAAACAAATAGAATGAATTTGAAAATACATTTTCGGAGGCTTAAGATAATGGAAATTCTTAATGATTCAGCATTTTCCCAGTATATTCAATCAGATTTCAAATAGTAACAGTGGTTTGCTTTTTTAGAGAAGAAGAATTCAAATTTCCAAAAACAATTCCTCGAATTTTATATGACTTCCGCCTGTCCGTCCATCCATAAATGTTATCCTCTCTCTATTTGACTACTCATGCTTATTATTGAAAACGTGATAAATACGAGGGGCGTTCAATAAGTGTTGCAACTTCAATATAAAACCAACTCGCGTTGTCAATTTTTTACTTTTATTTTTCAATATAGTTACCCTTCACCTCAATACACTTATTCCATTTCTCTTTAAGACTTTTGATGCCGCTTTTGTAGAAGTCTTCCGTTTGCCCCCCTAACCACGCCTCTGTGGCAGCTTTGACGTCTTCGTCATCCCGGAAGTGCCTTCCACGTAGGGCGGATTTCAGGTTTCTGAACAGCAAGTAGTCACTGGGGGCTAGGTCTGGGCTGTAGGGTGGGTGGTTAAGCTGTTCGAATCCACAATCACGTATAGCGGCCTGTGCAACTCTTGACTTGTGGACTGGAGCGTTGTCATGCAAAATCAGAACACCACGTGTCAACATTCCACGGCGTTTCTGTTGAATTGTCTTTCGCAATTCTTGCATTAGGTTGGCATAATATTGACCATTCATTGTAGTTTTGGTTGGCAAGTAATCAATTAATAATATGCCTTTTGCATCCCAAAAGATTGTCGCCATAACCTTGCCAGCTGATGGTTGAGTGCGAAACTTCAGGGGAGGCGGTGAACTCGGGTGCTTCCATTGCTTGGATTCCAGTTTAGTTTCCGGGTCCCAGTGGTGGATCCAGGTTTTGTCACCTGGTCTGGTGACAAGTCAAGAGATGTCACCAGACGAGACAAAAACCTGGCTTCATCCGCATTTAACCGATCCAGGAGCTCCATGCAACTTTCGGTTCTTTTCTGGCGATCTTGTGCTGTGAGGTTTCTGGGTACCCATCTTGCAGATACCTTGGACATACCAAGATGGTCACGAATTATTTTTTCAACACTTCCAACTGATATCTGGAATTCCAAAGACAGTTCAGAAACTTTTACACGGCGGTCAGCAAAATTTCGTCTTTCGATAGCGGCAATAACTTCCGATCGGGTGACTTCAGATGGCCTGCCTGACCGTGGGTCATCGTCTAAGGACTCCCTGCCCCGCTTGAACTGAAGAGACCAGCGACAAACTGTCGAAAAGTTAGGAGCATCCTTACCCATCACATTACACATACGATTATGTATTTCTGTAGCTTTGCATCCCTCTTTAGTAAGGAACTTGATCACAGCGCGTTGTTCATGTTTGAGAGAATCCATGATTATGGAGACCCCTTGGTCAGCGCAGCTATTATATCTAAATAATTGTTATGTCTAGAAATTGTTTTGACATGTGTCAATGTTATGTTTTGACTATAGTAACACCTGCTATAAGCTGACACTGTTTATGTAAACACCAATGCCCCGCTTGCAACACTTATTGAACGCCCCTCGTAAATAAATAAATAAATAAAATCCCCCCCTCCCAACAAAGCATAAATACGCCAGTTTCAACTGTGTATTAGGCAGCTCAAAGACAGGCGTTTAGAACGTTGCAGAGAAGATGATTTTGTAACTCTTGTGTTGAGTTTAAGGTTAATTGTTAATCTTTTTACATGAAGGTATGAATGGTATTTTATCAAACAACAAAGATCACTCACCAGAATGTCCAAAGAGACACGCCACTAGGAGGACATGCAGCTGTAGAGAACCCATAACTAGAATGTCACTCGCACTCTCACAGGAAAGTACAAGCGTACAATTACTGATTCATATATTCATATGTCGTTTTCCTCATGGTATCAACTTTGTTAGCATATCTCTTTGAATTTAAGAAAACATCTTTTGTTAGTGTAGGGAAGGGCCTAGGAAGTAAGCATTTGCATTTAAAGGAAAAAGTGTGATTATCAACTCATTAAACGGAAGTCAAGTCAAATCTCTAGATCATTGTCCCAGTCGAAGTGACTGATTTATTTTCCTGTGGTTTCACTTGTGTGAGAATGATGTTAGCCGTTCAACATTTTGAGTTTATTAATTAAAGTAGAAAACATAATTCACGCTATAAATGAGCTATTTTACTCTTTTGTTTTTGATATTGAAAGCAAAATCCAAGATTGCACATAGAAGCTAGTTCAAATTAATTTTCTCGCGCTGGTCTTCAAGGCTAATCACTAAAGACAAATCAAAGCTTCTTAATGTCTTACAGTGATGTCCAAACCTTATGATCGAGAGTTGCAAACTCGTAGACTTTACCAAAACTTATTTCATTTTCTTAAAGGGGAAGCAACATGTTTTTTTGAAAACTTATATTCTAATTCTTTTCACTAATAATTGTATGTTTATGCTGAATGTAATATTTTGATAGTGTCAAAAATCTTTTTACGAGAAACAATCATCCATTATGAAGATTCACATAAAGTCCATTGGCGGCCATGTTTGTTTGAACCCCTTTAATTCATTATGTGTAAGAAAAATGAATCGCACGGCTGAACTAAACATTAAATATTATATCTTATACTGCTTCCTTAGTTAAAATACAATGTGTTTCCATTGGAACAATTGTTTTCCTTTTCCTGACCCTATTTTCACCCTTAAAACGTGCTACTGTCCCTTTAAAATATACATTTTTATATTGGTTTACAGCGAATATATTGTAACTTAATCTATCTAAGCATCTCTCATAAATCGCTTGGGGATTTGTCACTTTAATATTTGACATAACATCTGTGAGAGTGAGATGTTAGTGAAGTTTTCTGTCTGTCAAGACGATGTGTATACACTGATCGCAGGATCAAATACAGGAGAAGATAGAAACAAGGTACACTCTCTCAAAAAAGAAACGAACGGGTAAAAACAAAATATTGAGTTGAAAAGAACTTGTGGAATAGACGCTATGATGTTCTTATTACACAAAAGAGATGTGTACGTCGTCAACTGGTCACTTAAATACGATAAATTGATGAAATAAACCTTTAAATGCAAGTTTCCGCTAGGACATATCAACATAAAGATGATAAAGATTATAATTTTTAATTATTGCAAGAAAATGTTGTATTTATTCTCTACTATAACCAATTAGGTAATACATTGTTGTGGTAATTGTGGGCATTATAAGCTATTTGATAATGACAGGAACAATCCATATTTTGATATTTTGTTCAAGATACGAAACTCTAGAAAATGAACTTTATAGATCAACAAGGTACAAATATGTTGTTGCAAATTTCTTTCTTGTAAAGAAAAACATACACATGCACATATCCTACACTTTTTACAACTTTAAATTCGACATGTTGAAAGTATGTCAAGGTTACCATATAGGTAAAGAATTGTTTATTAAGTTTCGTAAGGACCATAAGAACAATATATACCTCATAAAGTATGGCTGGGCTACAGGAGCAGGAACAACAAAAGCTGAAGAATAAAAGATGCTTCCACTGCACAAAATATTACCCCAGCAAAAATGACGCCACCGCCAGATAAATGCAAGTTGTGATTTTGATTTTTTTAATAAAAATTAGTTATTATTATTGGAGCGCGGTGGTGTAGTGGTTAGCGTGCTGCCCTATCACGCCAAATACCCGGGTTCGAATCCAGGTGGAGACACCAAAGATTTGTGACCTGGGCTTTACACCGTGTTGTGTCCTTGGGCAAGGCACTTCATCCACATTGCACTCAGTCTACCCAGCTGTACAATTGAGTACCTGAATACCGGAAGTACGGACCTATGTGGTCGCGCGAAGCGCTTAGTAGCGGCTTTGAAAGTACAATTCCTTCAGGGTGATAATGTACAGCCAATGAGCAGTGCTTGCACTGGATATTAGGCTTAAAAATGTTCATTATTATTATTATTATTAACGTGTGGTAATCAATTTACTGTTATCGTGTGAAATTTAGAACATGTGCGCTTCGTTTTCACATTTCTGTCAAAATAAAAATATCGGATGTATGTTTTTAAAAAAAACCCTGTGCGTTTCTTTTTTGAGTGAGTATAGCTTTACTATAGGTTGCCATTTGTTCAGGGTCTGATTATATGTATGAGCTGTTAGAAAAGTCAGCTGTTCGACTCATAGAGAGCGGTTTTAATATTGAGAGTAGAATTATTCTGCATTGAACTTTAATGTCAGAAACAAAGAAGATGTTAAAACTGAAAATTACATGATGTCAAATCGTTCAGGTTTTGTGTTGGGTATTTATGCAATGAATATAATATTCCTTTAGTTGACAATGTCCTAAAACATATAATGAAAGATTTGTTATATAGAAAAGATATATATGTTTTATTACAAAATCTTTACATTTATACAAATACAATTCATACATACAATTAATAGCAAGTGCACATATGGGTGAGAACAAAAAAAAGTTTGAATTTTTATTCAGCTGGATTATAAAGTTGTGATGATAAATAATACACCTATAGGTTGCATAAAGAATGTTCAGAAGTATGTGTTTATGAAACGTATCTTCAATCTAACAATTTTATCTTGACAATTTCAGGTATATGAAAAGATGGAAGTGGTTTTTGAGTTTACGATCAACATACTTATGTTCAGTTAAGCAACCTGGAAGTAACCCACAGACCCCAAATGTCCAAATGAATTTAACTCTACTTTTGCACACTCGCAGAAGGAGCAGTGAAGTTCTCGTAGGGAATTTCTTCATCTTCCTCTTGGATACATTGGAGGTTTTCATAACATTCTTTACTATCGGAATTAGTAATCTGTTTTGTAAATTTATCTACTGTTATTGCATGAATGTAGTCAATTTCATCAACTTTATCATTTGAAACGTAGAACTCTGGTCTATCTTTATCCTTCTTGTTATCAGAACTCCTGACTTTCCTTGCCTTGTTCGTAGTTGTACCACTAGCATTACCACGTCTCTTAACCGTATCTTTCGAAACGTGGACCACGTGGTTGTCCATGCTGTTTGATGCGTGGGGAACGGACTCGTCTGCATCAGACTTTTGGCCGGTACTGTACTTATGGGAGCTCGCCTCTTCAATTGGAATGTCGTAAATGGCTTCCTCAAAGTTACTGTACACATTCCCATCTTGATATTCTTGTTGTGGAACCTGTACATTCTGAAGTTGGATGTCATCAACTGTGTCCGTTTTAACCATCAACTCACTCTTTCTTATTGTCCTTTTCCTGAAAGGTTTGTAAATGTATTAATTTTAGGAATTTGTCTTCAATTCTCTTAAGCCATGACTTAAGAGGAAATGCATATGTATGTATAGGACGTATGTAACATCCAAAAAACAAAACAAACAGTGACGGTGGTTGGAATCTGTACCATTGTAATAGCGTGAGAATCATTCATTACAAAGATTAACCTATATTACTGTCGTGAAATACTTTTGTTTACCAAAGGTCGAGATAAAGTAAAAATCACTTTCCATATAATTCTAAAGTAATTTAAAGAGGGACCCACGTTTTATATGCTATCAAAGAATTATTTTCACAACGATTATCCTTATCATTGGGAATTTATGTTTTAATGTGAACGTCTTCACGAATACAATTTCTCTTTTGACACATTTTGAGAAATAAATGTTAGTCTTGCAAAATGTTGCCGATAGAATGATAATTTTTAGCAAAAGGAGACTTAATTAAAAATGCAAACTTAAGATATAAAAAGGTCAAGGTCAAATAGGAGTCTTGAAGACCAAAGTACTGCCGCGTCAGTCTTCGTCCTAGTATGTTATACTGCCCGCTTTAACCTTTTAAAGGCCTACCTGATGTTGATGAATGATGTACCTTGCAAACATGAAATGTGAATTGTTGTGGGTTTTTTTGGGTCATTTTTGTAGCATTTCCATACTTTGAAAACAATTGATAAGGAAAAACATAACTATTGAAGAGAACTATTGAACTAGGCATGAAATAAATCATTGCGCAATTAACACTTAACGCTCTCTGAGTTTTAACAGAAGTCGATCAAATTTGAGTAAGTTGAATAGCTATGGTAGAATGTGTTTTGTGAACTACATGTATATATTTAATGAACTTTTTTCAAAATTGAAAATTTCAAGCTTTGAGTCTATGGAAAAATCGTAAATGAAAATCGATTTTATTGTTGGTTTTTGGCAATTTTATGTATGTGTTGCTTCGATGCGAAAATCATGATATTGTAGGGTTTTGAGTTATGTACCCTAGAAGTTTGCAGTAAATTTATGTGTTACGGTAAGAGTTGGTCCTTGCTTATGTGAATTTAAACTCTCTAGTGCAAGGACCTTCAGATACAGTATATGTTCAAAGATGGGTGTGGTCGGATATGGTCAAAACGCACTAAAAGTAAGCTCAGTCCTGTGACCTACAGATCTGTCATAATTCTAAGATCAAACAATTATTCCGAAGTGCAAATATACTTACAAGCAGCAACAGATGACAAGTACTACAGCTGAGACGAGAAGCAGGAAACCAGCTGATCCCCCTACAGCTGCACCTATCAGCATCTCGTTCACAGTACCTTAAAAAACATGTAGATGTGAAGCCTAACATAAAAAACACATTCATGTTTTTTTAGAAAATAAGCAATCTCTCTAAGCAAATACTGTTACAAAAACATCGACAAAAAACACCATCGAGAAACTGTTAACATTGTTCTAAACCTAAGGTTATACAATTATATTTCATTAGTTGGGAAAATGATAGCAGAGCATGATTATTTTTCAACCAAACCTACCTTAGAAGTCAATATGTTTAAAGACCTTCATTAAAGTCATTGTGATGTATGAAACGACGTCTTCATTATGAAAGATAAGTTAAATTTGAAGTATGTATAACTAGTAACGAGGCTTGCTTTGTAATGACATAACCATTTTCCAACTGTAACTAACAGATTGCTATCTTTAAAAAAGACCGACTAACTTATGGAACAGTTTGTTCCTGTGAATCCTGCCCTACAGGAACAGCTTCCATCTTCCTTGTTACAGGATCCTTCCACACAGCCAGGACTGCAGGAATTGGTGCAGTAGGAGTCGTAGCTTCCAGATGGACATGCTGAAGAGAGATATAGACAGAGTTCAAATATAGCGGGAAATACGATTCATGCCAAAGAATTGGCGACTCACAGCTTCGTCGAACTTGTCCCTTGGGATGTTGTACTTTATGTATCATCATGGTCGATAACCCAACCCATGAACGGTTTCGAGTGTCAACAGTAGAGTTTATTGTTTTCCTTTTTCTAACAGTCCACGCCAATTATGCGATAATCACTATCAGCAGTTACTTTGTAATGTTAACAAATGCCTTTATTAATATCTAACAGAATATGAAATCAGTTCAGTAAATTGAAGATATCATATGAGTCAGAGAGTCCTTTACACACTTTTACACACTAATACACACTCATCCAAAACTGTGTTCCACAGGAGATATCGCCTGTGACACATGGCAACTTCTAATGTTGCCCTTAGGCATCATATGAAGATATAAACACTAGCACGACTGACCTCATAGGTAATAAATTACATGCTAATACGCACATTTAAGCTACAGATTGAAGACTGAAATTATCTGAGACAACTAAACGTACTGCAGTTATATCTTTGCTCAATTTCATTGCATTTTCCAGAAAGCCTGGTAACTGAAGTTACTTACAACGATGTACATCAACAAAAAAGGCTTATATTATTCCTGCAAGTAGAAGTAAAATGCTTTATTATATGATCAGCAATGAAATACTGGGTTTTATCAGTGAAATAAACTGTCTATCAGGCAACAGTGACGATATATTATATTTTCAATGTGACCAGTGACGATATATTATATCGTCACTGGTCAGGTGCCGGAACTACTTTCAGCCATGTGAACAAAAGAGGGTAACTTTCGAATTTTAAAGTCGTTTTAATTACATATTTCATTAAAAAATCATATAATAAATAGAATACTTAATCCTCTATTTATTGCAATCACATCTTTAGTATGAACAAAAATGTAAATTTAAATTCGAAATATCTTCTCAAAATCGTTTTCCCAACTTTAGTTTCGTACAATTTTTGCAAACCCCCCGAAATATATGAGAGAAAAAGGTGCACTTTCACCACTAGAAATTATTTCAATCTAGGTTTTCGATGCAAGCTATATTATGTGAATGAGCTGTAATCTTAGTGCCGTCCATTCTGTCTCCGGGCACGAACGTTACGCTCCACCTATCTGTTCAGAGGCTAGATTCGCTCGCGCGGCCTGACTTGGGATATAGCCAATCAAATCATTTTCCCCTTCAAATTTTATCGAGAAGGTGGCGAGAAAACGATTTGATTGGCTACATCTCAAGTTAGCGTAACGTTCGTTCCCTGTGACAGGATGAGTGCCGTCCAGTAACTTTTTATTTATCTATTGCGCTCTACTATCTATTCCTTATGTCATAATAACATTTAAACATTAATTGAAATAAGGTTCGTCGTTTCCTATTTTCGTTATCCCTAAATGCAAGTTGTAAACGACGTATGTGCAAATGCCCACTCCAGTGAAAAAACCGTTGCAGGTTTATTGTCACACGCATTGCTGCTAGTGACGTAAGCTATAATATGTCTTCAAATGTATTGCATATGTGCAAAATTGTGACGATTTTAACTGTAGAAATACAATTCAATAGTTTGTTTTTTGCAATGCTTTCACAAGGCCTAGTTTTATAATCTTTACAAATTTCAAAATTTTTAAAATAATAAAAATGTAAACGCAAACACCACATTTCATTTGTATTTCCATGGGAACTTTTAGAATACCTGCGTTGTGCACTGCTTAGTTAATTCATTATATACAAGCAAAGATTTAAGAAATTCATGAGTGTCTCTTACTTCAGTTTCTATTTATGAACTTAAAACCACGGCACCAATTACATGTATTGCGGACAATAGTGGACATGTGTATTTTGATCAGTCTCCAATTTTTTTTATGTCAGTCGATAAAGAAATACCAAGACATGATGTCTGCCATCCTGTCTCAGTGTATGAACGTTACGCTAACTCCAATAATCTGTACCCTAGGCTCAGAAGCCATATTTGCTCGAGCAGCGATATAGTCAATCAAATCATTTTCTCGCAACCTTCACGATATAATTTCAACGAGAAAATGATTTGATTGGCTATATCCCAGTTCGGGGCCGCGCAAGCGAATCTAGCTTTTGAGTCCAGGGTACGGATTAGTGGAGCTAGCGTAACGTTCGTCCCTGAGCCAGGATGGATGTCCGCTATGGTCAACCGTGTCATTTTGCTACTGTTTGCCGAATTAAGTAAGACGTGAGCAATTCTTCGTTAAATAAAGGCATTGCCTACCCGAATCACAATTTGGTCCCGTCCAACCAGGTCTGCAGTTACATCTCCCTGTATCTTTAGAACACACGTCAGAGCACCAGGAACTACATCGAGATGAACAGTTCTGTCCGTGGTATCCATCACTGCATTCTGAAACATATCAGCTTCTTGTCATACCTGATTTTAAGATAATGTTTAGGAACACCTAAAAAAACAAAAAAAACATGACTTAACTTAAACAATTGTTGTCATTCATTGCAACAGTGAAACATTCTCAAAAGATCTAAACCAATGATACATATTAAGTATTGGTTTCCATATACCTGATTCACAGTTAGCCCCCGTCCACCCAGGCCTGCAGGAACATCTCCCTGTATCTTTGGAACACACGTCAGAGCACCTGGAACTACATAGGGAAGAACACTTCTGTCCGTAGTATCCATCACTGCATTCTGAAACATATCACCCCTTATAAAAAGTGTCACAGAAGAGTTAAAATGTGTTTTCAAATCTAAACAATACATTTCGTTTCATTCATTTTCAACTGGTGTGTATTTTGGCCATTATGAATACAAAATAAGAATAATGGAACTTGGTCACTCCTGACTCATATGTTGCTTGCCCTAATTCATTTATAGTCTTTTGAAGTTTTAGAAATATTTGAAGATGCAACACCAAACTTGATATTCAACATAAATATGTATTTACCTGTGTCACAATTTGCTCCCGTCCATCCAGGCTTGCAAGTACATCTCCCTGTTTGTTTGGAACACATGTCATCGCACCCGGAACTACATCGAGATGAACAGTTTTGACCGTAGTATCCATCTCTACATTCTGAAAATATCAAAGTCATTGCATACATAATTTTAAAACAATGTACACGAACCCTGCGGAAAGGAATAGGATTGTTAACCTAGACAATGGTTTTCGTCCATGCAACAGTGACACATTCTTAAAAGATCTGAACCAATGATATTAGTCAACAATGTACCTTTGACATTTTGTCATAAAGCATGTTCAGAGCGATGTCTATAAGACAACCATAGAAAAAACTGTATTAACAGTTTGCATCTTTAATGTCATACATGCATTTTCAAAAAGAAGCTATTAAAACAAATTCTTCACTGTCACTGGTTAAAGTTATTAATGTGGATAAACAATTATGACAGTAATATATGGTACCTTTTCAGAGTATTGGTCCTTAAAGTACGTTTCAGTGATAAACACATTACTAAAAAAAGCTCCAGTTACTAAATAAGTTTTGCATCTTCGAATCTTTTATGAGAATAGACGTTTTAGATGTGTTGCGCTTGATGCAGATTCTGTAATACCTGACATCCGCTAGTCAATGGGCAGTGTAATTGTTTAGTTATTCCACTGTTGTCGCATGACATCAGCACGGATCGATTGAAAAAGTAATTTCATACCAACGTCACAGTTTGAACCCATTAATCCGGGCTTGCAGATACATCTCCCCGTTTCCTTGATACACCTGTCAAGGCACCCAGAGTTGCATCGAGATGTACAGTTATGTCCGTAGTATCCATCTCTACAATCTGAAAAAATATCAGCTTTATTGTAACAACCTTTTTAAAAATAGACATGATTTATTCCAAACCTTTAATCGGTGTCTAGGTAAGACATTAGAAACTTGATGTCGATTTACGTTTTTTTTTCATATTTATTGATTGGTAAAGGTTATTGTCAAAAGAAGGCGTAAAATGCATACAAAGATTTCTTCTTCTCAGTGTCGGTTTTAAATATGGTTGAAAAGTATGTTTTCCTGATGCCAATAGTAAGATCCATAAGCACAAGCTTAGATAATGAATATGAATAAAAAGCGGAAGCAATGAGTAGTTAATCTTTATGGATGCGATTGAGTTACTTGCTAACCACACATAACAGGACCAGAACAAATCTTGTCAGAAAATACAAATAGTAGTACTGAACTTCTCCTGCTGCATTAGAGCTGAGTGTCATAGCCAACAGTACCAACATTAGAACTGTGAGTGTCATAGGCAACAGTACCAACATTAGAGATGTGAGTGTCATAGACAACAGTACCAACATTGCTAATGACCGAAAAACGCAGGACTAACATCAGAGGACGAGTCTCACCGGGGACAGTGCCAAAATTTGACATGTATCAAACTAATTATTGTTTCAAAAAGTGAAATATCATCAAAGAACGGTGTTCTCAGCAACCCTCGCCGCGCATATCAAAGCACGAGGCCCCATGTTGAGAACATCTGCCATTCCTTATCTGGACATTTCTACGAAAATCAGACTTCCATGTAAGGAAATATTTGGCGAGACAATTACCCTTTTCGAACATAGGAGTTAAAGCAGTTTTCGACTGTGTATGCACAACTGGTCCGCTAACTGATGCTATTGCAAATTTAGCAGAAAAATATTCCTTGCTTGAAGAAAAACACGAACAGGTAATAGATCTAGTTAATACAACAAAGATTGAATACGAGTCCACTACTAGTCAATAGAATCGGACGTAACAGCAGGTTTTCAAATGAAACTTCAAGATCTTCAGGTTGTAAATTCGATCAAAGTAGGCGTAATCATAGGGCAGAAGCAAGAAATTGCTAAATTTAATTCAACTGTTCGAAGTTTGGAATCAAGATGCCAACAGTATCAAAGTTATCTAAATTCTCCACACAACAATCACCATTGGCGATAATGCATGACAGTCATAAATCTTCTCAAGTTGACTACAAAGCCATGCCTATCAACACCCCGACAGATTCTGTTGTAACCCTTCCAAATGGTGTTGTACTCAACTCATCTACAACACACCCGACGTCGCAGGACAAACATCATTGAGAGACTGGAGGACGAGTCTCACCGGCGGCAGGGGAATCTGTGACAGTGCCTAAATTTGACATTCATCAAACTAATTATTGTTTCAAAACTGACTCCCTCAAAGTGAAATATCATCAAAGAACGGTGTTCTCAGCATCCCTCACCACGCATATCAAAGCACGTGGCCCCTTATCTGGTCATTCCCTGACATCAATTATGTAAAATTTCTGTAATTTGACCCTTAGTGTCCATCTATCCAATCTTTAAATACTCGTGTATGTTCCCTAACTGGCAGACAGGCTCGGAGTCCAGCTACGGCAGGACATACTTCCCGACTGCTCTCGCCTGTGGACGCCATCTTGTTTGTACAACTTCTGGTGAAAACCCCCCGCAGAGAATATAGAAGAAAAACCAACAAACCAAACAGGCTTGCCACGGTCAAGTGGAAAACACATATTGTGTAGTTCAAGTGATGTTAGTACCTTCACACTTGGCTCCCGTCCATTGCGACGACTTGCAGGTACATCTCCCTGTTTCTCTGTTACAAACGTCAGAGCACCCGGAACTACATCGGAAATAACAGTAACGCCCATAGTACCTAGCTCTGCATACTGAAAATGTACGCTTGTTTATGAAGATCGAAGCAAGAAACTAAAGGCCTACATAGATTCAATGCAACGTAGAAAACGTGGAAAGACTTTTCAGAACATACTTGTATAATTAAAGTGTCAACAGGGCAGTAGGATGTTTTTTGAAAATTTCATATTTCAAATTTTCCACTGATAACTGTAAGTTAAGGCTAAATGTATTATTTTGATGGTGTTAAAAATTTCATAGCACAAACCAATCATCTGCAGTCAGAAATAAAATTAAAAAACATTCACATAAAGCCAAAGTCAAAGTCAAAGTTAAAGAGGCAATTTTCGTGTGAACTTTGTATAAGAAAATGGCTGAACTTTACATTATATATTTGATTTATTACTCTTTTAATTGGAACCATTTAATTTCATTTTACTGACATCCCCTTATGTTCCCAATAAACACGTCTTTTTAAAAGCAATTGCAACAATAACCATGATCAATGGATTTTATTCAACAAAGTTAAGGGCATGTTTTTAATATCTCAAATGTTTACCGTCTCCGAATATACCATTATTTTTTTCAAAAAGGTTAAGGTAGGAACATAAACTCGTCTCTCTAGCATATATTAGCTTCTACATGTTTAGAATGGAGAATATGATATATTAAAGTTCTTTCAATGTACTTTGAAACAAGAGGAAATGAAATCTGATGAAAGAGGCAGAGTTTTTAGCTTTTGATAATGAAAAGATAATGCCTTATGAATATTCAACACTTCTGCGTAATAAATCCAATAGTTTTGTTTGTAGTTTTTACAAAGCACCGGGTGTTCACTATGCAATGGACGAACAACAACTCTTCAGAATGAACTCATCGGGTCACAATTGAGCGAAGCTAAGGCTAAAATTGAAGTTCATAGAATTTGGTTAGTTATCCTTACTTCTCCTTCAGCATAAGTTCTGCGAAAAGTGACGATCCATTTGAGTTTCCATTGAATAAGTTCATTTATCATACGAATATTGAATATGGTACCTTCATCACAGTGATGCCCCCACCATCCAGGTCTGCAGGTACATTTCCCTGTATCCTTGTCACAAACATTAGAACATCCGGAAGTACATATGGAACAGTCAGGTCCGTAGTATCCATCTTGGCATTCTGAATAACAGCATAGTTGACAGACAATAAATAACAGCTAAATTATGCAGATAACATATGTGTGATAAGAAGTGAGGTTTTTTTTTTACTTTTATCAATTTTTGCAGATCCAAAGAATCATTTACGCTGCTTTTTTGTTGATATTCCTTATAATATCTTTTTTTATTATGTGAGTGTAATTTTCCGGCAATCTGATTGGTCGAGAACCGGTCACTTGACAGCCGACAGAAAGTGATATTGACCTGACCTCCGTGACCCCGAGTCCGACCAAAAGTGATATTTACTTGAGTTACTAAAAATAGAGCCGATGATGTCAAACCGTTGTTTCATGACGTCATGCTTTTGTTATCATGACGTCATTGACGCGTCCTTACCAACAATCGAGCCGAAATGCCGCTCATACTTGTAGTTTTCTGTAGATTGATATTTTGGAATAAAGTTATATGATATGATGTAGCTAGCTAAAATGTACTTTAATATGATGTAGGCTATGAAGAAATGAAATCTTTTGCTTTTTATGGAAAGTTTTTATTGATATCATTATTAGATGATATAACTGTCCAGATGATATCATTTCTTGAGTTGTGTTGAATGCATTGTATTATTAGGTAAATATTGTAAATATGAAATGATTTAAGGGCCTGTGGCCTGACTATATTGAATACAAATTTAATGATTGCATGCTAAAGCAAATATTATTGTTACCATCGCACAGATTTCCTGCCCATCCGGTTGTACACTCGCAGGAACGATTCAGCACATCACATGTGTCCGGTTTACACCAATTTGAACAGTCCGTGCAGTCCATGGTTTCAGAGGGACATACTACATGTAGAGTGGGGACAGAAAAGTCATACATTTACATAATACATTTTCTTTGACACAGTAAACGCGTTTGCAACAAAAGAAGTCGAATATGATTGGTAACTCATCAGAGAGGCATTTTAAGATACAGCTGCCTACTTTAAGTTTATCAACATACCTGGTAACATAAATGTGCAAATATCGTGCACAAAAGAATTAGTCATTACTGAAGATTTAAGTTCATTTTTTATTAATTTATTAGTCTATCTTACCTGACAGTTAATGGTAACAATTTAAGCAGGTCATTGAATTGACCAGGGGTTAAAACAATATTTTTTACTTTTCTCTTCACAATTCAACAGAGGAAAATAACAGCTTTAACACAGGTCATATCTACTCTTTTGCATTTAGTTAATATGATTTTACTGATGTTTTTCTAACTAAATCGAATAGAGTATGAGTAGATATTGAGAAAATCCGATTTTGTAAATTTTCACCCCTCCTCTCTATTCAATCATGCTGAAACTAAAGCAAACCTGGCACTAAAGACCAGGCGACCCCAATATTAAGTTAAAGAATTATCATTTTACTCATTGTTTCTTATCTTTATTGTTCAAACAAAACTAAAATAACATATTTTCCCTAAGAATCGGCTAAATTGGCTTTTTGACTTGCAAATGTGCATTAGATAAGTCTTCCATATCTTTTTAGGTTAAATGTAGTTCAGTTTGACAAAATAGAATTCACTCAGATGTTTTTTCCATTAAACTTGTTGGATCAAAACGTCAAAAGGGACAGCTAACTTAAACAATTTGGAGTTAGCGGGTGTTTGTAATGTATAAAAGAAATCGTAAATAATTAATAAAGTATATTTTCTTACACAACAATCGGTAAACTATGGTGAAACCACTCCTTGTGTCACTTCTATCTGACCTAAACTGTATGTCCAAAGTTTCATCAAACGGATCTGAAAGAGGAATATAAAGTGTATTTGAAATAAAACAAAATTGCAAAACACTCTGGTTATCTTTCCATGACATCAGGGAAACCTACACTCATTAATTTCTTAAGAAGAAAGGCGAGCAGTTTAAATGAACAAGAGTTCAACATATCTAATTAAATATGTGTTACAATTAATTTAGAACTTAAGGTGGGTTTACATGCCGCACATTTACCCCCCGGGCAAAAGTCAAATATTGCATTGTGTTTATATGAAATGAAATGCAATACCTTGGGGCATAATTTTCTCTTCATATATTGACTTTTATAAGGATATTCAGTTTTGCCCCCTGGGGTATACAAAGTAAAATGTTTACATGACAGGTTTGCCCCCAGGGGTATTTATACCCCTGAGGGTATCTGATTTGCCCTACCTCCAGACCAGGGGCAAATATTTCGCACTTTGCTCCCGGGGGTAAGTATACCCCTCTTAAAAATTGCATTTACATGACGAAATTTACCCCCATGGGGCAAAATATTGCCTTTACCCCCGGGGGTAACCGCACATATAAACGGGGCTTAAGTTAACATTATACATGATCAGCTAATCAATTGCTGCTCATTGTCCCAAACGCACGACTGAAGTCATACGGTCAAAGACGCTTTTCTTATGTATTAGCTGTCCTTTGGAGCAATCTGCCTTTGTCTCTTAAAGAATTCCCTCAATAGCCTATTTCCAGTCCAATCTAAAAACTTTCCTTTTCTAGAAACACTTCGATCTCTGAATGAGCTCCTGTTGTAAATATGTATATAATTCAGCGCTCTGAGCAACCACTTTGTGATTGGATTGTTGGTGCAATATAAATGGACTTATCATAATTATTATTATAAATAACTTACAAAATACTTTCGTTGAATTCAGTCCACTCCCAGAAAATCTTCTTCTGCCAATGGCAAGATGGTCATATGAGAGTTCAGTTTCAAAAGCAACAAACGTGAACTCAATCCTATTCATAGTTGGACTTCCGTTGATTGTATATGTGCACTGAGCATTATGTGGATAGGTTGTTGTGCCTGGAACTACAGGGCTGCGGATTTCTCCAACATCTGTTGTATAGGTTTTATTGCATCCATCTGCATACGCAATAAGACATAATTTCAAGAAACAAACATTGGAAAACATACTCATTTGAAATATTTCGAGCACGAAACATTATGTTATATTATTGACTTTATGTACAGCTGTGTTCCTTAAGTTTGTGTCATAGTGCAAATATCATGTAATTTTTGTGTGTGTGTGATATCTATTAAATATATCCAGGAGCACAAACAAAGGATCACCAAAAATCCATATGTAAACTCATCAGTCTCAATCTATATTTTGGAATCGTCTCGTCACTGGTGATGAACTTCGATATTTGACTTGGTTAAATAGACAGATGAGGTTATAAATTTATTTGTGAAAATCAGATTTTCTAAAATTTCAATTAAAATATACGTGTAAGCTTTGTAAGAAAAAATATCAGCAGAAATATATTGGTCTAGTGCAAAGAAACGAGTATAACTTACAATTTGTATAGACAAATAGAAAGTATTGTTTTCGAAATATTGATCCCTGGTCATTTCAATGACCTGCCAAATTTGTTTGGGTCATAAGTTTGGTATGACATACGGATATGTTAATGCAAACTGAATCTTAACTTATGAAGTGAAATTTCAACATCCCTTTTGTATTCGCAATGCTAGGATTCCTCAAAGACATTCTTAATTATATGTAATTTGTGCTAGAATTCGCAGGTAAGTGTACACACTTAAGGAGCGCAGCTTTATATTCAAGATAATGAGGTTTTCTGAATATATATTAATGAATGAATTAATGAAGTCCTTAAAACAGCAACGGCAAACTTTATGAATGTGATCGATTTGTGTAACAATATTATTTCTTTGCTTTTTTTTGTTTGTTTTTGGTTACCTAGACATCCTTTGTGTACGTTTACTGAAAGAAATTATGATTCACAGCTTTGGTTGCCTTGTGGTCCCTGATGTTTGCAACAGGGGCCACACTTTTAAAACTTATTTTCGACTTGTGTAAAGACTACTTGACTATTGATGAATAGGATGTAAAGCTTTCGTTACACTGTGACCCCTAATAGTGGCCACAGCGGCCACGCCCTGAAATTTATGTTCATCTTCTTTTCAAGAATTAAAAGGCCTAGAATGAAGTAATCTTGTGCACAGACTATTTAACTAGTCATAAATATTATTCATAGCTTTGGTTGCCATGTTGCCTCTAGTAAGGGCCACTGGGACCACACCCTTACAACCAATTTTCATCTTTGGTGACCCTGTGATCCCTTCTTATGCGGAACTACATTGAACACAACATAAAGAAAAATGAAATATGAAGCATAATAAGCTACAGAACCCATATCTCTATTTTGTAACACATATGAATCATTTTACTTCTTTGCGATTCTATGAAAACAGGACTTAAACAGTAACTCTATGTCAAATTCATTTTGTTAAGAGAATGTCAGATATGATATCTCAATAAGATTGTTGTGCACTACTTAGAGAAGCTCATTTTGTAGCAGAGACAAAATCACATGAATGTCCATGTTTCTTTTCTCTTATACTGTTTCGTCTGCAGTTGAACAAGGTAAACATTCGGTTCTTAGAATTACAAATTATTTGTTCATCTTCGTCGTTAGTCAGTTACAATGATTTCTCATTCTGTATCCCATTTCAAATTAAGGTAACTCTTGTCGTTAACATACTTTTGATGTCTTTATGACACGTCAAGCTTGTTGATAAAGATAATGCCTATACATCGCATCGAAGCTAATTTGTAAAATCTTCCCCCATAGCTGAAAACGCTAGATTCGAAGGTTCGAACTGTCTTATAGACAGCATTGTCTCACACAGATACTGTAGTTTGTTTCTTGAATGTTATCTCTCGAAGAGCAAGTCTAGATCTGCAGTGAACTAGCCATTTGCCAGAGGCTCCTTTTAAATATAGCTTTGTATTAATATATTAATTACTTATGGCGTTTTTAGCTCTTCGGAGGAATTTGCTTTCGTAACTGAGCTTTTATAGAATTTTTTTCTTCACTATTACTTAGAATAGAAAAAAATGTAATTATTTTTCTTTATTCAAAAAACCTAGTTTTAAAGTTAAGGAAACATGTAAATAAAAAAATCAAACATAATACAAATTCATAGGGAAGACCAGGGCAGCGTGTGCCGTTAGGGTCATTTATTGCTATTATATTCTATGATGCACATATCGAATGCTACCCTCTGAGGGGCAAAGTGAGCCGGAAGGAGCGCTTTTCCGCGAATGATCTAATACGTTTCTTTATGGTTAACAGATGAGTGACATAGCTATAAGTATTTTTTCTTATGCGAATATATATTGTAAAAATTGACATGTAATTTGTATAATTTCCTGTATTTTGCAAAATTGATTATAACAATGAAATATAAAAACTATATGACTGGTTTAAACATATTTATTTCTTTAGAAGAACTGGATTGGTAAACAAGCAATAGCTTATCTGAATACCGCTCCATGAAACTATATGATTGGGGTTTTGTTTCCTATTATGACGAATTAACATTTTTAACGTAAGTTTCATATTCATTATGTGTTTTATTTTATCCTTAATACTTAACAAGATAGATCCTATGGGCAAGCTCAATAGAGGTTATATTTGTGTAAATTGTCCAATTTGTCTTTGAAACCTATCTATTTGTTTTCTTCATATATTTACGGTTTTCTGGTAGAAAAATGGTAATTTGTCAAAAATCTCATAGTTCCTGAAAATTCGTATGTACCAATCGTGTATGTTTTTATTGAGAATTTTGAAAATCTAGGTCCATGACATTTAAAACATATTCCTCCGTCTTTGCATACAGTGGCCTGATTTGTATTTGGTATAGCTCTAATTAGAATACCCGAGTTGCATGGTGCTATTGAGACGAACATTTTCCTATGGTATTTGCTTCTTACAGACGTATCAAATCAAATCTTTGTGTCCTTTCGCTTGGGGAACTTTGCCCTAACCTACGGGGCAACGTGCACCGCCTTTGGTGAAATACATCCTTATGCAGTAATTGTATGATAAAAAGCACTTGTCATATCATACTTGTGTATCTGTTGAGAATTAGAGGTGCAAGTTGCATTCTAACACTCATAAGGGGGCGCGCTTTGCCCTGATCTTAAATATTAGTCTTGAAAGCAATTAAGGTATGAATGATATGTTATCAAACAACAAAGATCACTCACCAGAAAGTCCAAAGAGACACGCCACTAGGAGGACATGCAGCTGTAGAGAACCCATAACTAGAATGTCACTTGCACTCTGACAGGAAAGTACAAGCGTACAATTACTGATTCATATATTCATATGTCGTTTTCCTCATGGCATGAACTTTGATAGAATATCTCTGAATTTGAAAGAACATCATTTGTAAGTGTAAGGGCGTTACATTTTACCGTAGGAAGTAAGCATTTGCATTTACATGAACAATTGTGATAATCAACTCATTTTAACAGAAGTCAAGTCAAGCCTCCAAGTCATTGTCCAAGTCGAATCTATATGCTTGTGCTTTCTGTGTAACTTGAGGATTTTTAGTGTATGAATTTGAGTAGTAAACCATATCCCACGTGAAAATATGAGCTGTTTTACTGTATGGTCTTAGGAACTGAGAGGAAAATCCATGATTGCAAATAGAAGTTTTTTGAGTTGAGGTTCATCCACACTGTCCCGCGCTGGTCTTTAAAGCTCAAATCACTCAAGACAAATCAAAGCTACTCAATGCCTTACGGGGAATGCTAAATTTTAATTAATTACTTTCCTTCTTTTTCTTCAATCCTTGAAAATCTATGTTTGTATATTGGTTTTAAGTGAATAGGTTTTATTCTTATCTATCTAAGCATCTCGCATAAATCGCTTGGCGATTTGTTGCTTTTATTTATGACGTTATATTAGCCAAAGGAATTAAATTGTAAAAGTATATCTTTCACTTATACCCCCTACCAAGACCCTGACCAACTGATTAACAGCTGTTTATTTTTTACTTCGACATCGAAATTGTAGAAGTCTCTGCAGCAATCTCCCCTCCCCAATTGGTAAAAAAAGTCTTATCTCATTCAATGACTATTTATTTATCCCTCTCAAAAGGGTTAGAGAAATGTGCCAAAACATAAAAAAGAATCGGAAAAATAGTTTTCTGCAATCTGTCAAACAGATTCTTGAGGCTTAAGTTTTCACAGGAATCTTGTGTATCTTCAACAAAAACTTCATGGAATAAATTAGTAGAAAAGTACTTCAGTACCTCAAGGAACTTGTAGAAAGTATTACTTATAACACTTTATAACCCATATGGTTGGAAATAAGTGGTGACATATTTTCAATATGAGCACTAGTGCACATATCACTTTTGCCTAGCAACGATTCGCCTGTGACGTCATAACACCATTGTTCGTGACGTCACTGTAGCCGACCGTCGCAAGGGAAGCGGTCCGTTTTTTTGATATTTCTAAGATGGTAAAATGGAAAATAATAGGTAATAAAGAGATTATTACCCGAGGAAGTGTGTCATATGACTTTTATGAAACTCGTGCAAATTTGTGTATAACCCTCGCTCTCGCTCGAGTAATACAAAAATTCACACTCGTTTCGTAAAAGTCATATGACACACTTCCTCGGGTAATAATCTCTATATATGAGCGTCTAATATGAACATCTTGCATATCAAGTTACATAATTCTGTAAGCTTGTTAAATGTCGATAAATTCAATATTGAAATGAAAACTGACCCTTAGTGCATATGTGATAATGACAAACTTTTAACATTGCTAGGCTTATGTATCGTATCTCTTATGCTTCAATTAATATTTTGTTAGAGGGAAGTGCAGACCTATAAACAGAATCGTTTGTATTACTATATAACCTCGAAAGTTTACCAACTGACTGATTTAAGCCGTAACGCCGACACTTGACTTGAATTACCTTCCTTTTTTTACATTTTTTATTTCCCAATTTGTATACAATTTGCTTACATCCACCAGCAGTCATGTAATATTATATGTATATAAAAATACACATTTTTCAATAAAGTAAGTCTTAAATCATTTGTTGAAAATTTTGAAATGTTGACCAGAAAGTATAGAATTTGGCATAGTTGCAGTTTGGGAAAGCTATTGTCTTACTTGTTTGATAAAAATCAGTGATTTTCTTTTGAAGGGCTTTGGAATGTAACTGCTTGTGTGCTTTACTTGAATTGTATATGTATTACTTTGTCACCAGACTAACAGCATTTAATGGATTATTGTTCGCCCTTTAAAACCCAAAATAATATTTTAATTTGTGAAACTTAACTTGCCATCTGCAACTGTACCAAGCCATTCTGCCAACCAATTCCATAATTCAGTTACATAGGGCCCTGTCACACTTAAGCATATAGCAATGCGATTGGGTTGCGTATGTTTTTTTTGTATACGCAACCAGTACGCTAAAAAATTACCATGTTTTTTCCTTACTTGTACCACACATGAAGCGATTGATTTACTTTTCGTTTTCTTTGGGTTGCTTGTGCGTTGGATATGCATATGATTTGCGTATCCCCACTTTTTTTTTAAGATGCTTGCATATGCAGAGCGCATGCATTCCATACTCTAGACGCACACAACTTATGTCTACCGCATGCCTTGCACAAACAAAGCGAGCATATTCTGAGTCTGTTGCGTCATCACATCATTTTCCGTCCTTACTGCCTTTGCTGTTTGTTTTCGAAGGTAATTATATATAAACTATGGGTGCTTGCGAAAACGAAAAGTTTTGTTTCCAATTGCAAACCAATTTGATCAAACAAAAGTGGCAGTAATAAATTAAGTTAAGTTAAGCTATTTCCTACCCTACACGCATTTTCCACTGAAATGGCCTGATACTTGATAATTTCTGGTCCAATACACATCTTTGATTGATTTATGGAAACTTTTAGAACAAAAATATCAGAAAATATAATCTTCTCACCAATAAAAGGTATGAACGTATCGTTTCTATTATTCACAACTTGTATACCACCAATTACTTTAAACAAAAAAAAAGCTTCTATTCCATGATTTTTTCTAAAGGAAATGTAATGCTATGTTTTTTAATTGATTTATCTCTTATCATCAGTGATTAACTAGTATTAATATTACAATTATGTCATTAATTATGTTTTTTTCCTCAACGTTTTGTAAGTTTCATTTTATGATTGAATAAGAACAAATTGAGTAAAATGTCATCAGGAAATTATTCCATTTCATATTTAAAAATAACTTCATGTGTATTCCATGCGGTTTTACCCAAGTAGGAAACAACTGCAATTTGTTGTAATCTGAAAGAAGGATACACAATGAAAACTATAAAATAAAATGCCGAGCTATTATGCTCACATACCCTTTCGGTATCTATAACAAATACACCTATCCATGGACGGGTCTCGACCAATTGGATTGCCGGAAAATTACGCTCACATATTAATATCAAGTGCCGCCCTCGACCGATGTTAAGCATATACAGCATCGTTTTGAGCATGATCAAAACTATGAAGCATATGTTAATGTCTGAATATAAGAGAAAAGGAAACACACTACCCGCATGCAGTGAGTATATGGTGAAGTGTGACAGGGGCTTCATCATTCGGGGACAAAACTTTGTCTTGAAATCAATTAAGGTATGAATGATCAAACAACAAAGATTTGTTCAAAGACGCACGTCACAAAGAGGACATGCAGCTGTAGAAAACCAGTAACTCGTAGGTCACTCGCATTCTTACAGGAAACTAAAAGGGTAATATTACTTATTAATGAATTCATATGTCGTTTTCCTCATGGCACGAACTTTGCATATCTATTTGAATTTAAAACAGCATCTTTTGTAAGTGTAAAGGCGTACAATAAAACATTTCTACCGTAGGAAGTTGATTTGCATTTGTATGAAAAGTTAATAAACTTATAATAATAATATAATGATAAACGATAATCAACTCATTTACATGGAAGTTAAAAAATCAAGCCTCCAAGTCAATGTCCCAGTTAAAGTGAATGATTTACATCCCTGTGGTTTCTGTGTAACTTGTGGGGATATGTTTTTAGCAGGACATTTTTGTAAGAGATGTAAGTAGTAAAATAATCATTCGACAGATAAATCAGCTGTTTTGCTGTTTGGTCTAAACTGAATACCAAAAGAAACTTTGCACCATTTTGTAATGATTCTGATTGAAGAATGAAAAACGATAGAAATTTAAAACAAAGTACCTCTTAATAATCAATCATTTGTTTAAAGGGGCAGTAGCACGTTTTTTGATAATTTTATATTTTAAATTTTTCAGTGACTATTGTAAAGTAATGTTAAATGAATTATTTTGACAGTGTCAAAAATCTCAAAACACAAACCAATCATCCATAGTCAGAGGACAAAGTATGAAGATTCACATAAAATCCATTGGCGGCCATTTTTTTTGAACACCTTTAATTCATTTTGTGTAAGAAAAAGGAATCGCATCGCTAAACTTTACGTTATATATTTGAATTATTACTGCTCCATTTAGTTTTAATACATTGTCTTTTAATTGGAACCATTAATTTTCATTTTCCTGACATCACCTTTTATTCCCCCTAAAAACGTGCTACTGCCCCTTTAAACAACCAGCGAATCCAAATTAAAGGTGGGAAACCCAGTTTTGCACTTATTTGATCTGAAGTGGGCAGGGGTCAAAATTTTGGTTGTTCAGACGTTCGTTGAAATGATGTTTTCGCAATAATTTCGTTAAAGTACTAAAATGTGCTACTTAAGTACCAGGTTTGAGCAGCCCGAGTGTTATAAGTTCCAAATCTGCCATGAGTAACCAAAAAGGTCAAACGTAAAAATACGTTTGCTGCCAGCAGGTTCAACTTTACATTTTGTCTGCATCGAAGCTTTTCCATAAATGGGAATGTGTGGACACAAGTCTTACTTGTCATATTGACACATCTTTGAGTCGTACAAATGGTAACTAGCCTTTAGAGCTCAACAATCGCAATTAAATCATGTTATTGCATGCCAATTCTGACGTTATAACTTCGAATGAAATTGCCATGTTTCGATGTTTAGTGACCAATAGCTGTCAACTTAGCAGTCGATGAGCTCTGATTAGATCTGTCCAAGTTCATAAAGTGCACGAGAACATAACAACATGCCGACCTTTGATGTTTGCTATCTCTGACGTCACTAAGAGAAAACGTTGGCAGTGGTCTAACGTCACAGATATCGGCTCTCATGCAGTGAAAAAACAACTGTTTTTTGTGTTTCAGGGTTGTCAGCAATCCTCACAACATGTCTGTATAGCCGGATCAAGTTACCATTAGAAATGAAGGAACACTACCGATTCTTGTAAAAAGGGCTGTTTTTGATCAATTTTGTAAATTTCAGAGGGGATTTGCGATATTTTTGCTTTACCGTTTACTGCTTTAAAGGTGTTTTTTTCACTTTTGGAGTTACAAACATTCATTATGAACAGTTATCAAATTTGTTCGTCACGTCAATTGGTTTCAGCAGAAACCTCACATGATTATGACATTTTTGCCATTTCTGCAAAAATGCATGAATATTGCTCAATTAAAAGTTTTCAACTTGAAAGTGTGGGTTTCAACTATTTCATTGCCACCTTAAATGAAAATGTAAATATGAGATCGTTTTCGAAATTTCAGTTTTAAAATTGCAAAGTTTCTTTTGGTATTCAGTTTATTTGGAATTGAAATAAAAATGCTTGCTTGCAAATAGAAGATTTTTGAGTTGAATTTCTTTAAGATTTCACGGCTAACCTCTCAAATCTATTGATGTCTTACGGCTAATGATAGAGTGTTGCGTTCTCGTAGATTTTATTTATTTTTAAGCCAAAACTGATCTCAGTATTTGTTTTAATCCTTGAAAATGTACCTTATGATAGTGGTTTAAAGTTTATTTTATATATTTTAATCTATTGAAAAAGAAATTATTTTATCTCTCTTGGCACTTTGGCACTTTTATATTGACGTTTTATTAATGTGATTAAGATGTAAATAGACTGTTCTGTCTGTCTGTCTGTCTAGACGATATGTAGTGGATGATAAGTACATGTCGTCATAAGGACACCACTGATTGCCCGATCAAGTTCAAGAGAATATTAAGAAAAGGAATAGGAAATTTAGCGATTAAATTATTAGCGGAATTTCACCGCCGAAAATAAGAAATATTTAAATTTAAATTTTATTCCAAAACTTTTTGGGCAAAGGTTTCTTCAAAATTACTTTACATAAATTGTGTTTGTGTCATATTTTATGTCATTTACCAAAAATATTTTGAAATGGAAAATTTGTTTTACTTAAGTGTCTCAAAATCGAGGCAAAATATGTTCTTGTGTGAATATGAGTGTCATGTGAAATGCATGATGGTGCGAGGTACAAAGAAGCAAACAATTGAGCGTGGCTCATTGATACCCCCGACCATGAATCCCTGACCATTTGAATAACTGTTTACTTCCCATAACTTACATATCACGTTAGTAGATTTCTCTTACAAAACATTGAACCTCTCCATAAAGGAATGGAATCTTGCCATTGATCAACAAAGTAGTTACTCATAAAATCACTATCAATATGTATTGTAACTTTGCACTTCATCCCTCCAAATAAGGTTAAAGAAATTGAAAATTTTTAGAAAACAAGATTGGATAGATTGTTTTCTGCAATCAGTCAAACAAATTCTGATTTTGGAAATGAAAAGTACAAAACATAAACATTTAAAAAATTAACAATAAACGAAATCCTTTGTAGTTTGGCACTGCACTCTTCCTGGTTTGGTAGAAGAAATTATAAATGATTCAGATAAAATGTATAAACACAATCTGTAAGTATTTGGCACTGCGCCCATCCTAGTCGGGTTGAAGGTATGAGAAAAATTGTAAATCAATTGGATAAGCTTGTTTTTGCAATAGGTCTGAGATATTCTGATGGAAAATAAGCAAGTATAAGAAAAATAAAAAAATAAAAAATAAATAAAATCGCTTCTTGATTGGCACTGCACCTCTCCAAGTATGTAAGAAGACATGTGCAAAATTTGAAAACAATCTTATTAATTGTTTTTCCGTAATAGGTCAGACAAAAAACTCGGTCCAAGGACAAACGGACGGATTTTATATCACTATATATCATCGACCGTTGATCAGAGACATAATATAAACAAACCCGTAATCAAATTATATTTTTGCAAGTAATGTTACAATCTTTTGTGAATCAGCTGTGTCGGGTCGTGAGCTGACTTCGTTGATGTAAACATATAAAAAATCATGAATCTAATCAATAAAATATGTTTGTTATTAAAGGTTACAGACAAGTTGAATAAAAAATCAGAAATTTAAAAGTAGATATAGTCGCAAGTGCCGACAAGCGGATTCAGCGCTGTATTGTGTAAACGTAATTCACAAAGGTAATGATTTCAGTCAAAAGCTTGAGCGAAAATGATAACAATAATGGCAAATCGACATAAGCAAGGGTTATCACGCCGACAGATTTGTAAACACAAGATGGCAGTGTGAGGACCACCTGAAGGCAAGACCTCATTCATGCGTATAATGCTATTTAAGATGAACTAGTGTCCAAAAGAAAGTATACCAAGTTTTCAACGTCGTCAAAAACAAATTTCCTAAATCTGACAGGTTCGAGTTTTAGTGTATCCGACATGCATATGTCCTGTGAAGAAGTATGCACATTTTCATTATTCATGAAAAGATACTTTTGATTTTGTGTCTCTTCAAACGTACACGGGGCGCATAAATCGCTATTTCAAATTGTTTTGTTTTTTGCACATACATGGCAATTTCAGTTTCAAATTGGTAAAATATGAAGCTTAAGAAGGAAAACAATGTTGTCGATAAAATGCACTTTATGTGACATAAATTCTTATAAATTTCTTATAAATATTCTTATAAATTTGAGTCGTACACTGTATAAATCCGCTGTGTATTAAACTATTTTGTGATTGATATGGTATACTTTCGTTTGGACATTTGTTTAACTGTAGCAACGAGGCTTCAAGCAGATCTTTGGCGTTGTTTTAATTCAGCTACTGTATTTAAATGATACATTTTTCAACGATTTAATCCATAATAGTACATGTACATGCACAATAAGGTTATAAATACAGCAAAATGTATGTTTGCCGAGTTTATGATATAAACGGAAATCAAGTTTTTCCTTAATTGCTCTCTGATTTTTAAGTAAACAATCATTTTGTATTTCAATTATTCAACTTTAAACAGAAATGCATTTAACATGAAGTAATCAACAACAGGATTAAAAACTCTTGTCAGTTTTAGGGAGTAAGCTGAATTTGTTTCAAGACCATTTAAAGGCAAGACATCATTCATGCGTACAATGCTATTTAAGAAACTTTTGGAATTGAGGAAATGTATATCATTTGATGTTAAAAAGTTTTTGAATTAAAGTAAATTGTATCAATACTTGTATACATATCTAGGTAGTGTTTGTAAGCGAAATAAATTTATAATTACTGAATAATTGAAAGCCGTCTTAAGGTAAAGTTAAACAGTCTATGTGAAGACAGCGTGATAAAAGTCATGGAAGCATGTTTCATCTACATGTATTTATTACTTTCACTTCCACTGAATATGCAATAAAACTTACATAATATAATTCTCAAATTGTTTAAGAATCCAATCAGATAAAGTGAGATAACTCTCATCACTGGTATTAATCATATAAAGTCAAAAACGACAGTAAAATATGTAAAGCTCTTAATTTCAATGTCATAAGACATATCACATCTTATTATATCCTTGTAGCTGTCTTATAATGTAATAAACACCTCTTAATGATCTGTTGATGATGAGCTACGATGTTTTTCAATTGTACATATATCAAATGTAATCAAAATGAAAGTAGATTTGATATTCTATGGTTTTTTTTACTTTCTTATGATATCTATGACAATGATTTCTTTCATTGATGATTAGCTATGATTATTTAAGCATACCAACCAAAACACCACATGTTCAAAATGTAAAGTTTGACCTTTCTTGTGACCGGAAGTGACTGTTCGCGAGCGATTTTGTTCTTTTATCTTAAAGACCTTACTAATGTCTAACTCTCATGAACAAAATCATAAACTTCTATGGTCTGGTTTTTAAATTATCTACCCTTGAAGTTTACGATTTTAATTTTTTTGTCTGATTTCAAAGGTCACAGCAATAAAAATACTAACGTTAGGACTTTCTATAAGTAAATTAAGAACCACAATGCTTTACCTACCTTTGGTTTAAAATTAAGCTCTCTAGTGCAAGTTTTGTCAGAGAAGAAGATTTTCAAAAGGGGGTCGGAAACGGTTGAAAATGCACTAAAGCAAGATGGCGGCCAAACCAAGTGAACTACGAATTTTCCATGATTTCATTCTTAGCAGCATTTGTTATTGCGCATCTTTTAAAACAAGTTTCAGGTCTCTAAGTGCATTTTGTAATAAAAGCCTTTGTTGAAAATCCCAACTTATGGCCTAGCTGGACCATTTAGTTATTGACCGAATTCGCCCAAAAGCTTATTTGTCGCTTTCCGAGACAAGGTCTACAAGCCTGTGAAATTTGGCTTCGATGGCATAAGCGGTCTAGGCTGGAATAATAATAAAAAAACTCGCCAAAAACAAAAGGATTCTGACCCAAAAGGGCTGAATCCCTAATTAGAGAAAAGAAATTAGGGTTGTTTCTTATTGACCATTTGAGTGCTCAGAATCACACTTGATTGACTTGACTTGACTTACCAAATCTGTGTTCTCTTGATTTTGTTTTCGCGTAATTTTTATCGATTCATTTCAAATCGTACTTTTGCACTCGACAGCTTTTTCAAAAAAAATCTCGTCTATTTATCGAGATAGGAAAATCTGATTAGCTGTAGGCATTTGTCCCTGTAGGCGTTAGTAGACTCCGCCGAAAATCTTTGCTGCCTTGTGAGAGTCGCCGGTCCTGGTTGCTGAGTGATCGGACTGAGGCGGTGTGGTTCAAATAGTTTATTCTGTACAACATATAAAATATACATCAGTAAAGGATTATATGTGGTTGAGGGGTATGACAATATTGAACGAGACGGAATGATCACAGAAGATAATCAGATAATTTTGAGCAGCACCATGAATAAAGAACATAACAATTTCACAGAAGGAGGGCGTTTTAAATGAAGATTTCAACTCCACAGTCGTTTCAAGACAAAGACCTGGCAAAAACAGACATATGAGGAGAAATGATAACAGTATAATGTTTTTATTGAAACAATTATTGCAATCACAATCCGTGTCTTGATGGTACATTTGTTTTGTTGCTCTCTTAAAGAGTCACTCGTAATTTTCATCATATATTGTTTTGCTTTGATGATAATGACATAAATGGCATTCATTTAAAAAATCCAAATTTATCACAAATTCCTCTCAAAATCGCAAAAATACGATAAAACTTCTTTTCAATGAAAATTAAAAACAGTCATTTGTGATTATGGAAGGAAAATGTTGAACGTCCAATTTAGTTAATAAGAAAACCGTAGAATGAACTGGACACCTTGCGCAATAGATTGGACTTGCTAAAAAGTAAGTGACTTTGATATCAAATTAAATATCCTCCCTGCATGCAAGTGATTGGACTTGCAAAAAGTAAGCGCCTTTGATATCAAATTAAATACTCTCTCTCATTCCAAAGTGGGAACATAAGAAATTTGATGTAATATATGTAATGAAATATCTAAATGGTTTAAAAAAACAAAGATGCATATGTATTTGTGTAAAGTTTAGACAGATATAGTTATTTTTGAATTATGCAAACAGGACCATGAATTTCAATGTCATCAAGAGGCATAAATGGAAATTATCAAACATCGAATTATGCAAAATATCCAACGTAATTTTTCATGAAGATTCATATATAACTTGGCCATACAGGGATCCTCAAGACTAAAGCATACTTTAACAAAAACAACAACCATAATGAGATGAAAATAAAAACATGCATGCATGCATATGCTTTCTCTGTTTCAAACCCATGCCTTATGGCTATATGTTGGATTACTTCTGAATCTAACTATATTCGTCGGATAACACTGCACAATCAGGTCTTACCAACCAAGAAATAACCGATCAATAAAGAAAATATGCATATTCCACAACAGGGTTAATGACGGCCTGTCAACTCTCAATTTTAATTTGTATTACCTATAAACAAGACATAGAATGAATATTTCATATTAGTTACATTTTGATACCACTATCATTTCAATATGAGTTAGTACATTAACGTCCCTAGAATGGTGGTTACTGCAAAGCCATATGCAGGAGAAAACATAAAATGTAAAAACCATGGGTTACCATAGAATGATAGGATACCAAACCTTCCCTATCATATCAAGTTTATAATCCGTGTAAAATGATTCTCCTTTTTTTCGAATCTTAGCGAATTTGGTATCCTATTGCATACAAATGTATTAACATATTTGCGTGTGAATTTTTACTATATACAGCTGCGTATCTTAAATTTGTTCACTTGCTTATGTATCTTAGTGCAAATATCATGTTAAATGGGTTTAATTTTGACGTTCATAAAATAACCAAAGGATCATCTACAAGCGACAGCCAATTATCAATTAGTAAAATAATCATTCCCAGATTCGGGATCGTCTTGTCTCTGGTAATGAATTTAGACATTTGGCATGATTAAGTAGACGGATGGGGGCATATTTGCGAAATTCAGATTTTCTTAAATCGATTTAAATATTCCATATAAAAACTGTAAGAAGGTAATCAGTTCAATTACATTGCATTTAAGCAAAGGAACAAATGTGACTTCAGTCTAAAACTATTGATCACTAATGAAGGATTTTGTATCGGGAAAAACAAAATAGTATTTCGGAAATTTTGACCCCTGGTTATTTAAATGCCGTGCGAAATTAGTTTCGGTTATCTTTAAGGCATGGCATACGACTATTTTAACGCAAACTGTATGTTACCTTATGTACTCAAATTGCAACATTATCCGTTTCGTTTTCGCATTGCTGGGATGCTCCAAAGACATTCCACACTACATGATATTTGCACTAAAAACGCAGGTACGTGAACAAACTTAAGATAGGCAGCTGTATGGTGAAAAGTGGAAACTCGCCCTCCATTAATGTGGAGTCAATAGTGAACAATTATCGAAGGTTGACTCTGGGTTAACGATGATACCATGTGCTACTTATAACAGGGATCCAAATCAACCATCTAGGGACCCGTACAAAAGGTGCTAGCTTTCTTGACCAACGCTTCTGCCGATGCGGTTAGTTTCGGTTTCGATGACGTAACTCCTCATCAAAGTCATAGGATCACCAAAATTTCATTAAATACTAAAAAGGCAATGATTCTTTGCAGAGAAAATACCAAACATTTACAAAAAGGATGTGTGCCGGACATAACGTGATGTCATAAGCTACGATGACTATAATTTGTGCAATGCTGTAATATGGAGGATAGTTTAAAACTATACAAAATTCAAAGGCTGTGTATAAAAGAAATTCAGAAAATCAATTCGTATCGATTCCGTGTTACATGGAACTGAAATTTCAAAAATCATTTTAAATAAATCTATAATTCTTTCACCTAATAATAAAGCTCATCTAAAAATAAGATCATGATTTTTAATAAGGTAAATATTACTATGAAAATATGGATATTTACATAAACGACACTCCAATAGCAACGTACCGGTCTGATTAGTGTCTGCTGTGTCCCAAAACCTTCATTCTTATAATAAAGATAAGAAATGACAAATTACGTTCTTTTCTAAGTTTGCTATTCAAGGTTTGAGAGAATTTCATACGGAATTTCTTCCTCTTCTTTGTACTTGGCGAATACAAAATGTTCATAAGAAACCGCATCATTCGTCTACTCCTTTGCTTTGCTCTTCTTTTGGTTCATTACATTAACATATTCGTTCAATTCAGTTGTGTCTTCTGAAGAATGAAATGTTGTCTTGTCAAAGTTTTAATCATCATTACAAATTTTCACTCTCTCTGCATTCGTTGCAATTGTAACATTGACGTATCCGCTGTCTTTCGCTTTATCTTTTGGGACATGGGGCACGGGTTCATCGGTGACTGACTTCTGATCATCACTGTACTTAAGGTTTTCATATGCCATCTCTGGACCTCCTTCACTAGGCTTGGTATAAACTGATTCTTGACACATATCAAAGCAAGGGTTAGTCTGAGTGGCCTCTTGCCTGGGATCTGGTACATTCGTTAATTCGAGTTCATTGATTTCATCATACGGATTAGTTTTCTGTGTCATATTATCATGTCGTGATCGTTTCCGTCTCCTGAAAGACATATATTAAACATTCAATGCAAGGAATTTTGAAATCCTAAAATCCTTTTTCAAGCCTTATTCAATCAATACCTCAAACGACTTTAAAAAGGTTTTATCTTTAAAGGGGCAGTAGCACGTTTTTTGATAATTTTACATTTAAATTTTTTTATTGATAATTGTAAGTTAAAGTTTCAAAAATCTCATTACACAAGCCATTCATCCATAGTCAGAAGACAAAGTATGAACATTCACTTAAAATCCAATGGCGGCCATTTTTGTGAACCCCTTTAATTCATTATGTGTAAGAAAAATCAACTGCATGGTTAAACTTTACGTCATATATTTAAATCATTACTGCTTCATTTAGATTAAAATCATTGTCTCTCAAATGGAACCATTCATTTTCATTTTCCTGACACCCTATATTCCCCCTAAAAACGTGCTACTGCCCCTTTAAGACCTTAAATACTGGCGATCAAAATACTGTTTTTGCAGAGTAGCAAATGCCATAAAATCTCTATCAACGAGGTCATTGCAATGTAACATACAGTGCAGTTACACGGAGAAAAACTTAAACAGCAGTCGTCTTGATGAGAGTTATTTAAATACAGGATGGCAATCTACCATTTAGTATATATACATTTTACTTACAAGCAGCAACAGATGACGAGAACTACAGCTGAGACGAGAAGCAGGAAACCAGCTGATCCCCCTACAGCTGCCCCTATCAGCTTCATGTTCACAGTACCTTCAATGAACGTTATGGACGATATAGGGATTAAAAAAGTGAAACTTAACACAGATGATAGAGTACCTTGAACACAAATCAAAGTTTAATCTATAACTCTCAAAGGGCAGTAACATGTACTATTAGTTATATTATTATATTAGTTAAACAAGAATTGACTTCAAAATTTACTAAGTTCATGGAGGTATAAACTTAATGAGCGCTGTACAAACTGTGTAAATCCGCGTACCTACATGAAACACATATTGAAGGCAATTCTTATAACGAATATACACATACTTGATGTTTTAATACGTTCATTTGATCTAAAAAAAACCACATTGGCAAAAAATAGAACTGCACTATTTACGCGAACGAATTCAAAGCTCAACAACACAAGAGAGACAAAATGTCAATCAAAATCATTTCTTAGCTCCACCTACGACTAGTTCACCAGCCAATGAAAATCCACAACGGAATCACGCGACGTCTTGTCACGTAGCCTTTACGTTCCTAGTGTCAAGTTATACATAAACACAAACTCAAGTTGGATTCAGGAAGAAAATAGCCCATTAGTCTATTGTAGGTGCCGAACATGCGACGGAAAGCTAAATGACAATGAATCAGATCAAACCAAATTAAGTTTAAATTATGGTAAAATGGCACAGTTTCCTAAATATTTTTGAGAAACAAAGCTAGAAACTGTTGACAAACTAAGCGGAATTTCTGCCGCTGAAATGCCTTCTGAGAGGGAAAACAACCGATTGCATTTTTATGAAGCCGTGTCACTCATCAAACGAACTATAAAACACTTATATTTGCTATTGGTTATGTGTGTTTTTACCTTATACTCGCGAACTGGTAAAGCATGGAAAACGTTAGTTGTTTACGAATAGTTGCGTCATTAGGGGCGTGGCTAAGTGTGATGGGGCGTGGCTTAATATTATGTGACGTCACGAAATTAAGTTTATGCAGGTATGAACTGAATTTCTGTTACAGTGTTCAGCGAATCAGGTACACGGATAGCAATTGCCATTTATTTTTGGCCGCATTTGACATCTTCAAAAGATCAAGCATCTCATTACTCAAACCAATTACTCCATGTCGTGAACGAAAGTATCAAATAATGCACTGGAGATCATTTTTATGTGAAAACCTTTTGATCATTTGAGGTACGGATAAGGTTTGATGTCACTTAACTGATCACGGCACACTTAGTTTGTACAAGTATTTTCTGGCTGAGTGCAAGCTGCTTTAATTGCAATTCCCCCCCACAAGGATTAAAAGTGCCTGTCACCCCATTTAAGCTCCGCCCCTTTTAATTTATGAATGGCATAACATGCCAATATCGTTATAACACAAACTTAAAATCAACCTACATCTGTGACCTGTGTAACCGGAAATACAGGTGCAGGTACCATCCACAGTGCTACAGGTGTTCTGGTCACATCCAACATTACAGGTGTGTTCACAGTCGGCGCCATACGTCCCCTGATGACAAGCTGGAATAGAATAAACTATTAGATGCAGGAAACAAACATTGTCAATATGTTCGTTCATTTGGCACTTGATGATATAGTAGTGGTTTGATTACAAACCTGCACAAATGCATTGACAATATACATAATATTTTATATAAAAACATATACACATTGTTATATCGATTAGCTCATACTCAATAACTGGTGCTATGCTTACTCATTAGTCTAAATTTGAATGATTAAATCAATCATGACAAGCCAATGATAAAGATCAATATTCATCCATGTAACTAAATAGGGGAGACTAAAATTTCACTTAAATAGAGATAAGTTTTTTGTGTGCAATATACTAGGGTTTGTTTGTTCATATATTGAGAACTATCTTAACTTTATTACAATATTTGTTGAAAGCGTCTAACGTAATTAGTTTGTCAATAACTATACTTTTAAGACGACGAGTTGAAAAACCGACCATGCCCGCATTGGGGCAGGTTCGTTTTCACTCTGGGGCAGGTTCGGCCATCTTTGGGAACAATCAGAACATGTTAAGCCTTCAACAGATAATATGTTATTCAAAGTATTCGATATTTGGGACTTTGAAAAGATATGTTTTACAATTATATTGACTTAGTTAACTTTCTATTACGAAAAGGCCTCGGATTTCTTTTCAATTAGAGGAGCCTACTCTTCATGGACCTTCAAGAGGATCCTTTGAGCAGCAGGACCTTAAGAAGAATGTTTTTGAGGAGGACCTTAAATTTTGAGTGACTCGTCCTCACGGCCGAATGTGTCTCGCCTGTAATGACCAAACGTACCCCAAAAAACACGTTTGCTCTTTTTTCAATGCTTCGAAAAAACAAATCCCTCATACCAAAATAACTTGTTCGTTACATATACGTCTCAGCATGTTAGTTTATGTTCACATAAGATAAGAACATATTACTAAACACAGTCAACATTTGTCAAAAACGAAGTGAACTGAAGTCGTATAAATTACTCAGCTAAATGAAAAACGGGATTTCGTCCACAGTTTGTAAAGAACATGTTGGACTGTCGCCATGATTAGGTCAGTGTGGCCTCTTAGGAATTACCAAGTTAAAGAGCCGCTGTATAACCTTTTTTAAATATATTTTTCATAAGATATTGGTCAAATAACTATATAACATAAATATTAGGCCAAAACAGCAACGATACACAGTTTCTCAATGAAGCTACAGCTAAGTAAACATTGCGTAACAAGGCGTCTGCTCGTCGCCGTCCAGCGACAAACCAAAACAAGGCTGAGAGGTCACGGGAAGGGGATACCGGAAGTGACGTGGCAGTAGGCGAAGCTTTCGTCTGCTTATATGGAAAATGGTAGGCGAAATCCGTAGTGCTTGGTGCGACACTAGTCAAACCAACATACAAAAGCTAAAAACCATACAAAATCAAGCTTACAGATATATATCAGGATGCCTAAGTGGCACATCAATGGAGCTAGTCAGACATGAACTAGGTTAACTCCCGCTAGAAAAAGAATGGGAAGATAATATTACCAACTATATTGTTAGATCAAAACATAAACCATGTTTACAAAATATTATCACTCGTAAGAAACAAATAATGACAAAAAGAGTAAAAAAAATACCAACACCATTTGGTGTTACCATGAAAAATCACATAGACAAATATGACCTTGATACAATAGACGTTATATCTGACCCATATACCAAGCATATCTTAAAACCTCCAGACATCCCCGATATCCAAGTTGATATCAAATTGAAAGACCTCATAGACAAAACTAATCCCAAACTTAGTGACCTCAGTAACACTCAAGTCTATATAGAACAAAACTACAATCAAACTGAATACATTCAAATCTTTACTGACGGGTCTAAAGATGAAAAAGGAAGAGTAGGCTCTGGGATAGCCTTCACTCACACAGGTGATGAAGATATATCCCTTAAACTACCAGACAAAACCTCTTTCTTCACAGCTGAACTTGTAGCTATTCGACTAGCACTCGTTATCACTAAAGGCTACAAACACAAAAAAATAGCTATATTTACAGATTCACTCAGCTCACTGCAAGCTATACAAAACAAAACGGAAAAAAATAGTCATGAACTTCTACATCAAATTTACCAGGGGTATAATTATCTAACTCAGGATAACAACAATGTTAGATTTATATGGGTGCCTTCCCACATAGGCCTAACAGGCAATGAAAGAGCCACTTGATGGTAATCCATTTCCTAACTATTGCTGTACAGTAAGGTATATTCTGTGGAACACACAGCTTCAGATGAGTGACTCCAACTTGAAAGAGAATGAAACGCTGACTCTCTGGACTGATTTGAAATACATGGTGGTTCAGAGATTACACTGATTCGTTAGCTGAAGATTTTCAAAATGAATGTTTCTAAAACAATGCCACCTTTGGAATTCCATTCTAAAAGAAACATCCATTGCATTTCAGTTTGAGCACTGTCTACTAAAGCTTTCTTCTTTATCTACATCGAAACTGCATGAGCAAACATAGATGTTGATATATGCTCTGAAAAAATAGCGTCAAAGAACTGGATCCATACAGAATAATTTCATTTTATGTCAGTTGTGGCCTATGCAACCATCATCACCAAAGCCAACTACTTTAACAGATACTTGTTTCATTGGACAATATCCATTGCAGTTGATACAATCAACTTATCATTTCCAGGCCTGTATCCTGACTCTTTGTTTGTATTTGAGTGATTAATCACTGTCTTGCCACAACAAAGAAATGCGACCCATAAAGGTAATGGTTTTCGTTTCAAAATTGAAAGGAATATCTGCTGATGGGCCCCGCCTCTATTGTTTAAAACCTTAAATTGTTGAAGATGTTAAGTCAAAGTCAATATACAAATGGTACAAGGTTACAAAGATATTAGCATACATGCAGTCTTGAGTGTTTCGGATTTAGCAGATATTTGTGCCTTTTTCTGATCTGAGTGAGATCCAAGTCATCCATACAACCAAATGATTCTTACAGTATAGACATAATAGTTGAGATATGCATGATTAATCATCAAATAGTAACTCTGTTTTGAAAAGGCCTTAAGCATATTCCAATATGCTACATTCTGAATCAAATTAATCCAATGGCATTACTAAACTAAAACACATAAGGCAAATGATGATGTTATTAAACTTGAGGTTGTTCAATGTGACAGGGGCAGGACCAAGTGTCAATAGCTGTGCAAAAACCCAGAGATAAAATGGGCCTCTGAGGTAACCAAATATTAACTCTTCAGCATTGGAACATAGAAGGCTCATCCCAAAGGGCCTAAATCCCCTAAGACTAAATATCAATCTATGGACAACATTTCAAACAATCCAATCAGATCATTAGGTGTGTTTTGTATTATTTTGATAAGTAGAAAGATAAGTTTGAGAAATATATCTAACTGTTCATCCCCACTTCTGAAGGATTATCTTTGATTTTAGTACCTGTAGGTTTTTTGCTTATATGAAATAAATGAATTTTTTTAATCAACTTCTATTCCATCTTCATTTTACAAACTAACATATACGTTTATATATATGAATATTATACTGAATATCAAATGGTATTTTCTTTTCATTACCTCTTCCTTTTTAAGTCATATACCCCAACTCTTTTCAAAATTCCAAATAACTTTTATCCTCTAGCATTACTTTTCTTGCCACTGAAGCGTCTACTTTGATTTTTATGGGGCCGATGATCTCTTCTAGATTATAAGTCCATATTCTTTCACAATAATTAAAGGATTGCCCCATATATGCGAAATGACCAAGAGGTCAAGAGGTGAAAGCAAATGTTAAACTTCAAAACAACAATATATATCTCTATATTCTATACCTGTTCCTACCCTATTTTGGGTTTTGTATGCTGGAGATTTCGTCCTTGGAGACTTTGTCCTTGGGGATTTTGTCCACTGTGATTTTGTCCCACAACCGGATGTTCAATCTTGGTGCATTTCACCCTTGTATGGTTGGTTTTGAGTATACCCTTAAAGGAACTTTGCCAATTCATAAAATGAAGGACTGCACTGTGACTTTCTAACCCGTAATGGACATTTGAGTTTCCATTCTCTGTGAACCTGGTGGTGTTGTTCATGCAATACCTCCCATTGGCGGTATGAATGCTGACATTGATGTCCGTATTACCGGTAACTAATATCTATCAGTACAATGGATTTTCATCTGCCAAAATGCATCAAAGCGTTTGTGAAGCCTCTCATGATTCATACCTGTGAATGATGTTGACACATATTGTTACTAGTAGTAAAACAAAGGACCGTGCATGGTCAATTTGCTGATATGATGGTGAGTGCAATGGTAGTATGACAATGCTGACACACTGTTCTTATTTTACTTTGACTTTATGATTCCACTCAAAATCCCTTAAGTGGATCACAGGCGACTCAATGACACTCGTACGTTCTTGGTACTGTCTTGGTACTTTAATGTGTATAATTTCTTAAAGTGGGGGAAAAGGTTAATATAAAAGTTTCCAAAAGACAATTATGATTACATAAATAACCTTATGTTAGATAACTAAGCATTTTTTAGAAGCATTTGAGAAAAGCTTTCATTTGATATATTGCATGACATGATTATCAGCAAAATGAAAAAATTCTCAATTTTACCTAAATAAAAGTATATTTTGCAAGCATTTTGATCAAAATTTCACTTCAGTTATTATCTACACCAATAAAAAGTACATTTTTGAAAAGGTAATCAAACAAGCTTTCATTTGATATACAACATTCAATATACAACATAAATGTAAAAAATATTCAATAATCCAGAAAATCTTTGGCGGCCATATTGGAAACGGCGGCCATTTTGAAAAAGCCACCACCTAGAATTCGCATTTGATGTAAGGGTGATATTTTGAAGGTCTCCAGAAAAAATCAGCTTTCTACTATTTTTTTCCGGGTTGTCCATATCTTTTAACTAATGGTCCTGGCCTACTGGGGACATACCCAGTACTATCAAGTACAACCTACAAAACTTACAAAAGTTAAAAACTTCCACAACTTTAGAAGGGTTGATGTAGCCATAACTAGACTCAGGCTCAACAATGTTTGCAACGGGGTTTATCTCCACAAAATAGGGAAAGCACTAAATAATCTATGTAATCAATGTAATGTCGAAGACACCATAAATCACATTCTGTTTCAATGTGATAAATAAAAAAAACACAGGGGACAACTCCTTGAAAATGTAAGCGCTAACAACCCACAAGAACTGTTAGCCAATGCTAAAAATTACCAGTACCTTTCAGTATTCCTACTACAAACCAAATTGTATAAAACATTATAATTAATAACCACCTAGCCTTACACCCAAACTCTTAACCATTACCTACCCCTCATCCCCTCCCCAATTTAAGGGTCACTAAACCCTAACAACCACCCCACGGGTAAAACTCCCAGAAGGACCCTACGCAAGCGAGACTGATCTCTTAAACCTCCTTCTTCTGGTAAGTGTTGGTCATGGCGACCCACGACCAGAGCTGGTTGGTGAGATGGGTTCATGATATATATTACCTCGGGACCACTCGCGCAAGCCTATACAAACAGGCGCGTAGGCTCCCAACGGGAGATTTCCACCTAACACCTAAAATAATATTTACCACTCCCATATTTGGGATAACTGGTAGGACTTGGGCACAGGGCAAAATGGTTAAAACTCTTCACTTAAAGTGCACGGTGTGGCTACCCCCGGCACTTCACTAAATTATAACTGGTAATTTTCCCAGTAGCAAACCTCAAAACCCTCACTGCCTGCTTCTTAATCGGGTTCAGTGGGGAGGACAGGTATTGTACCTTAAGTGTATGGTTAGACTACCCCCTGCACTTTACATAGGTACAATACCAGTCAGACGACCTTCAAGAAAGAAAAAACGCACATTGCGAAGATAACAACGCTGGAAACAACAGCAAATAACAGACTAAGTATATCAAACCAAAAAGATAAGTATTACTCCATTCACTCAATTAACAATAAATTTAGATATAAAACATTACTAATTACAAATAAATATAAATACAATTCAAACACAATTATTCAAATACAATTTTATCTTATCACAATTAAAAATACCATCTCAAATACTACTTTAAACCTTTTTACTTCAATATAATTTCCCATACATAATATATTCTTTCTATCTCTTTCAGGTACCACGGCATTTCACAGCACTATTTATTTACTTACTATTCTGAATTCAGCCCCCCCCCCCCCCTCACTCTTTTCCAAATTCTAAATTAATTTAAACCACTTTAGAACTTTTATTAATTTTACTTGGGTGCCTAAGACCTATTCTAAATTTCATGCCCCTTTTTTTGGAAATAACTCAGGCTTAGACCCCACGTCGGCGACATCACCGTATGGTGAAGAAGACATTAAACCCCAATCCAACATCAACGAAATCCGTAGTTCTGCGTTTTCAAAGCGATTAACAGTATGTCATATCATTGTGTTGCTGTCAACTGTCCTAGTATATCTCCTGATGAAGTTTCCGTAGATAAATTCCCATCACATTGATCGTTTCACGCCAAATTGACCCGCTGTGTTAGGTCAAACAGAGCAATGTGACAATCTACATCGAACTCACGTGTTCCGATCACTACACCGACTTTCTGTTTCGAGCTCGCATTTTCACTGAATGAACAGTTAGGCATGCAGAGAAAAAAAGAGATTAGTAAAATATAAAACATAGTACAAAGTTTTTGGCTGATTAAGGGTAATAATCCGAATTAACAATGCTCACATTTAGATTTGAACGTTGTTGAATAAACAATGACATTGGTCTGCATGTGTTATTTACTTTCTTTAGATCAGATACTTACTTATTACCTAATTACTTTACTGTCCATCGTATTTCCTGTCTGTTTCCTAATTAAAACCTATCAAATGATGACTATAGCAGGTAGGTTATATAATGCACAGTCATCAACACCTGGCTATTTTATGACATCAGCTTATTAGGTAACATCAAATAGCAATTATATTCCTTAACGTCCCTTTTTTCTCCGATTGGTAAATTATAACCTGTTGAAATAAGAAATACTTTTTTTTGCTCTATCTGATAATTATTTTGAATAAGGTTCATTTAATAAATCTTCATTCTGTTGGGCCATGTATCGGCTATTGTTGTGGAAAATATCACCTCTATGTACAAGAGTGAAAACATTAAGATTGTCAGTGAAATGCCCTAGCTATTAAAATAATGTTTTAAACAAGACATCAGTCATCATCTAATACATGCCTTTCATTGAGAATTGTAACTTATCCATCACTAAATGAAATAACTAAGAAAAACGTATATATTTTGATCCTGTTACAAAATGAAGTCAAAGGCATTGCTAAAAAAATGGTTTAAATGTGTAATAGTATTGTATAATAAAATCCTTTCTGTTGTGCTACTAAAGGTATATTCAATAACAACAAACAACTGTGGACGAAGATAAAACGGTTTATGACGGTTTATGACGAAAATACTTCCGGGTTCTCACGTGCAGTTTTATGACAACATTGCGCAAATCGAGACCAGCTACATGCTGTAGCATTATGCGCACAACTTCGTTTTTAATCAGGGTCTTACATTTTCATCAATACAAATTGCCAGTTGATTAAATAAACTACCGATTTATTGAAGGTTTGAGATGTTGGGATGTTGTTTAGGGTGTTTAATCAACGGTTAAACATTGAGCTGTACTGTTAGCTTGTGTTGTTTTACATAACGAGGGCACACAACGGGGTATCACATCGCCTACTAACACGTCACGAGGCAGTCACGCTTCAGTGCGTTTTATTCTGTTTGCCGGCCTAATTAGGCAGTGTTATGTATACAGTCGTAATTAAGCCGTTTCTAGGTCGATTTCAGTAATTTAAAGTTGAGTCAATGTCAATTTGTAATCACTATTTTACGAATCCTGAAAGTTGCCATATAGCATTTCAGTCCATCTTTTTAAGTTAAAGTGGCCACCGAACAAAGATTACAGTGAATTCGAAAAGACGAACATGCCCCGGGGCCGTGCCTGCTCCGGTCTCCTATAGAACATACAGACATACGAACAAGTAACGTCAGCTTGATACGCTTTGCACTCTGATTGAGTGAGTGATTACTGTTTATTGTAAGTAATAGATACACTGTTTAATAGGTAGATGTTCCCATCCCAAATAGAAGAGATAGATGCCTTGTTGTGAGCTTTTTATTTTACTCTTCAGAGCTGCGTACCTTAAGCTTGTTCATTTGCTAGTGTATCTGCAAATAGCATGTAATTTTGGTTTCGTTTGAACGTCAATCAAATAACTCCAGCATCACTGACAAACGATCTCCAATTATCAATGTGTTAGATAACCATTCGCAAACCATATTTTGGCATTGTCTCTTCACCTCTGTATAATTTCCAAATTTGGAATGGACAAATTGACACATGGGGGTCATATTTTTGAAATTCAGATTTTGATGATTTTCTTTTTAAATATTTTATATAATCTCCATGAAAAAGAAACCAACATAATTACATTGCGTTAGTGCAAAGGAGCAATATGACTTAGGTTAAATGCTGTTGAATATATTTGAAGCGAAAAATTAAAATGAAGAGTTTTCGAAATTTCGACCCCTGGTCACTGAAATGACCAGTCAAAATTGTTATGGTTAACTGTTATATATGACATACAGATATCATAATGCAAAATGAATGTTGACTGTTGAAATTTCAGCATGACCCGTTTCGTGTTTGCAATGCTAAGATTCCTCAAAGACGTATTTTAACAAGAATACGCAGATATGTGAACAAACTTAATGCACGCAGCTGTATTTCTATCCACGTGTTTCATATTTATTAACAATTTCCCATGTAACAATAAAAATTATGGTGACACCGTTATTACTTTATTCTCGTATATGCCTTAAAGTTAAGCTCAATGATTGATCTGCCCACCTTGTTGACAAAGAGGTCCAGTCCACCCAGCCGCACAGTTACAGAGTCCATTCACCGAGTGACACGCCCCCTCAACACATCCAGTAGAGCAGGAGGACTCACAGTCAATACCGTATCTGTCTGCTGGACACTCCGACTCACAGTTCTCCCCCTCCCATCCAGCTCTACACGTGCAATTCCCGTCCTCTTTACTGCACGTGTTGGAACATCCAGGACTACAGGACTCATTGCAGTTAATCCCGTACCACTTTGTTGGACATGCTGGCGTTACATAGATAATTTTTAGTTAATGATAGACGAACTTCTTTATCTTTGAGTTGATATTATTTACGTGTGAACTGAAATTCATGAAATTAAAATAAAGATATCTTTATTTTTAGATTTAGTGTTGTTGACAATTAAGTTGTGTGAATTCTGAAAGAATGTTATCGCCATGCCGTCGTGGTGGCGTGTTACCACTACCACAATATTATGATGTAACATTGGTCAGTGTGACATGTTTGTTTAATTTTGGTCAAGTGTTTACTGCTTCTTCACATAGTAAATCGTTTGCTTTTTGCCCATATGATTTCCTTTTAAAACATAATATTTTTAATACTTATTGTATCCTATATCTACCATTCAAAATGTAATTATGAATGAACTATGTGTATGGATATTTGTATATGTATGTGAACACAAACATTTGGAAAAAAAATAAATTTTAAAAGTATTTTTACTATTTCCTGTTTGTAAAGATTGGAAAAGCAAATTAGACGAAATAAGACAATTCGTTGTTTCCAACTTATTGATGTTACTCAAAGAGCAAAGTGCAAAGAGATTATACGTTCAAAGTAGAATGTTAGACAGCTTAAGCGAATGTCGTTGAAATCTAGAAAAAGGTAACATTTGTTTACCTACTTTGATTGCAATTAGCACCTGTCAAACCAGGTAGACAGTCACAGGACCCAGTCTCTCCATCACACCTGTTATCTATGCAGCCTCCTGAACACTGCTTGGTGCAGCCTGGACCGTGGAAGCCTCTGGCACAAGCTGTGGACAGGTAACGTAGTAAAAAGATCTATATGGGAATCAACTATTCAAGTTCTGTTACTGATTTAGAAAAAAATGTTGTGTTCTGGCCTTTCAACAAAATGGACCAATGACGTCTCTTGTAAAGACATAGCTTTAGCATTATCAACAAACTTGTATAAATGCAATAAAGATATATTGGAAACAATTTACTACTACTACTACTACTACTACTACTACTACTACTACTACTACTACTACTACTAATACTTCTACTACTATACCGTAGTTAAGAATGTTAAAACATAGAACTGCTAAAACTTAACTTGAAACAAATTCCTCGTTATCATATGACTTTGATGATGACTTCCTTTTAATTATCTTAACTTGTTGAACCAAAGTTAACAAAGAGCTGTCACCTTTGAAACCACATAAAAAGTCGTTTATTTTGAAAGATTACATATTAAAGTTTGAGACAATGCGTTTCAACAGAGGCTTATATATGGCAGGGAATGAGTTACTAGGGAAACAAGCAAAAAAGTGAGCGTGGCTCACTAATACCCCCGACTGTACATCCCTGACTAACTAAATTATTTTTTACTTTCAATATACTCATTTCTTGCACAGCATTTGACCTCCAAAGAGGAATTGAGAAAAATGACTAATCCAAAAAATGGAACTTCGTAAAAAAAAACACACACAAAAAACCCTTATCAATTTTAGTTTTGATTTGGCACTGCACAGCTCCTAGTAGGGAAGAAGACACATGCAAAATGTGAAGAGAATCAGATGAAAAGTTTTTCCCGTAATAGGTTGGACAAATGTGATATTGGAAAATGACTATGTTGAAAATATGGAAATTTGTAAAAAATATTGAAATATCAATGAAATTTGTTGCAATTTCGCACCGCACCCCTCCTAGTAGGGTAGAAGACGTGCAAAATTTGAAATAAATCGGATGAATAGTTTTCTCGTAATAGGTCGGACAAATCTGATATTGGAAAATGACTAAGTTCAAAACATGGAAATTTGTAAAAATTTCAAATATTAAAGAAATGTTTTGTTACTTCGTAGTGCACCCCTCCTAGTAGGGTAGAAGACATGTGCAAAATTTGAAATAAATTTGATGAATAGATTACGTAATAGGTCGGACAAATCTGATATCGGAAAATGACTAAGTTCAAAACATGGAAATTTGTAAAAAATTCAAATGTTAACGAAATTTGCTGTAACTTCGCAGTGCACACCTTCTAGTAGGGTAGAAGACATGTGTAAAATTTGAAATTAATCGGATAAATAGTTTTCCCGAAATAGCTCGGACAAAAAATGTCCTCGGACGGACGGACACACGGACGGACACACGGACGGAATCGTTGGTATTACTAGATACCCCGGACCGTTGGTCGGGGGTATAATAAACCATAGTTGAATTATTTGACATAATTAATTGCATAATAACTAAGGACAATATACGGCAAAAGTACACACATTGAGTGCACTTAGTTCCTGTGAATCCTGCCCTACAGGAACAGCTTCCATCTTCTTTGTTACAGGATCCGTCAACACAGCCAGGACTGCAGGACTTGGTGCAGTAGGAGTCGTAGCTTCCAAATGGACATTCTTTAAAACGAAATGGGAGTGATATAATTTAACGTGCTATAACTGTCTCCGACTCAGCATATCCCATTAATTGCCTGTCAATTATCTCTTGACAAGATGACACAGATCAACTATAAGTCGGGCGTAGGGCGTTTGGCGGGCACCACTTATAAATGTGGTTATGTTCTAATTCGCTACGCTCAAACGAACATAAAATATTTATCAAGTACAACATACTCATAATATTGGGTGCTGTCTACCGCGCCTCATAAGAGCAGGTTTATTCAGGGAGTTTACATGCAACTCGTGTTATCTTGAATAAAGGCGAAATGCGACAACCGCGACAGTCGATTACGTCAGTTCTTCCAAGGAGGTATCCTGGAACTTGGCATGGTAACTAACAACCTGCCGGACACGCCCAGCCAAGGATTCCACATATTTCATTCTGTGTTAGTGACTGCAGTACATCAGCGGAGACCTGAAGAGTCTTATTCCTCAGGGGGGAGAGCCATGAAATGACTCAATTACAAACCAGCCGACTGCGGACTGCTTCTGAAACATGTAGCCAGTAGACTTTTAAATAGAAAAAGCAACTTTCCTTAACCAATCGATAATGAGGACATCGATATCTTTAAACATAATATACCTCTAAAACAATAAAATTGATACAATATATTAAAGTCATTAGAATCCCGGTTTAAATAATTGAGTGTTAACTAACCAATGTCTGCTTTTGAAACTAAAATCACGCTTAACTTGGAAAACTTGTCCTTTCCACTGTCCGGTCTCCGGGAGGCACTGTTGAGGCCTGCATACCGCCGCCGCTCCCAGGATGGGTACCAGGATCCGGTGAACAGTGTAGTCTCGTAGTCCTCTAACCCAGAATAGCGCAACTTCACATATCGCTAGAAAGTTGCACAGGCCCATTGACCTACACTGTCCCAGTATCCTATATCATGTGCCAAGTGGCCTACATCAATGGCCCAGTGGCGTACATCAGAGGCCCAGTGGCCTACGTTCACCAATACAAACCTCAATTTAAATGAAAAACCAAGGCAGAACACTAAGTAGCGCGTAGACCTCGAGTGACGCGACACTTACTTGAACCTAACTATATAACCTTCGTCACGTGACTAACCAAGCACGTCTGCACGTGCATTACATGCCTCCGCGGTAGCCAGCTCAATCTACCGTATTTACCCTAGATAAATTCATTTAGTGAAGCCCCCGCTTCGCTACACCTAAGCGGCGTCGGACGGTTTGGGTTCACAAACTTGGAGTAGTGAAGCCTATGGTTTGTTCTACCTTGTACCACCGACATGCGTCGGGAAAAGAGCGGTTGGCGGGCACCACTTTGATTATACACGTGGTGTTAAATCTCAGCTTCCCTCTGCCTTGAACCGTTTACGCGGCCGTGTAGTGCCCTAGGCACTCCACATGGTTGACCTTGAGGCTTAAAATCTCACGAAAAGTGGGCGATCTGTAGTATGATGTTTTTTACAGCAAATTTGCTCTGGCGGACAACCTTTCAGGCTGTTTTTGAACTTTGCCAAACACTAACTCCGAGATGTCCTAGATGTATCCATGGACTTAGCGGGGATTGCCAAGCTGAGGCCTCAGGTATTCGCCCAGCAGCGCCTAGGGTTCCTGTGGGGTTGAAGCTCACTGAGTCTCTTTGTTTTCTTAATCATCTTTGCATTTCCTTTTGTCTTGGTTGTCTTTCTTGTCCTAGTTCGGAAAAGGCTACCTTGTGGGGTCCCCGACCTTACCGCCATGTAAGCTTGATTTGGGGTTACCTGATCACCATCCAATTTTGATCTCGCAGCCTTCAAGCTCTGTGGTAGTCTGGCTTACAGTGAGTTGGAGACCGTAATAGCATGTTTTTAAAAAAAACGCCATTTTTTTGTGGTTACCCTCGACGACTCACTTTTTGTCTCCCACCCTTGCCTTCCATCCTACTAATTGGTTCGTTCACCTGTCCGTTCTCTCCAGGAAATATGAATAAAGTTTTGTACAAGTGACCCTAGGAGGGAAGGACGGCAGTTAGCTCTCAGTGTTATTTCATCTGTGTAATGTGGTAGAGGGATAATTGACAGAAAATTGATTGGGCTATGGTGAGTCGTGGACAGTACTCACAAATAATGACGTTTTTTTCAAATACATACTATTTAAAATGTACAAAGATAAAAATAAGATGTATGGGTGTCTCATCAAACATCTATATAGTAACTCCACATGCCAAGTCATCCACAACGGCAAGCTTACAGACCCATTTGAAGTGCAAACCGGTGTTAGACAAGGCTGTATCTTATCTCCCACCATCTTTCTAATCATCATAGATTGGATAATGGAGATCAGCACAGAGAACAAGAACACCGGAATTCAGTGGAGCTTCACAAAACAACTAGAAGATCTGGATTTCGCAGATGATGTCAGTCTCCTCTCACACGGACTGGCGGACGCACAGGCAAAGCTCTCTCTTCTGGCACAAGAAGCAGGTAAAACAGGCGTCAAGATCAACATCAAGAAAACTGAAGTCATGCGTCTGAACAACAAACAACAAGACCACATACAACTCAATGGCAATAACATCAAAGAGGCTGAGAAGTTTGTTTACCTGGGCAGTGTAGTCAGTAAGGACGGTGGAGCTGATGAGGACATCAGGAGCAGAATCAACAAAGCCAGGTATGCTTTCAACACCCTACGCCCACTATGGAGCTCAAAGTCTCTCTCAAAGAAGACAAAAATCAGACTGTTCAACACCAACGTCAAATCTGTCATGCTCTACGGCTCTTGAGACCTGGAAGACCACAAAGGCCAACACAAAGAAGCTACAGACGTTTGTAAACAAGTGTCTCCGCCATATCCTCAATATCAGATGGCCAGAGAAGATCAGCAACAACGATCTGTGGACAACATCCCAACAATTGCCAATAAGCATTGAGATCATGAAGAGGAAATGGGGTTGGATTGGCCACACTCTGAGGAAACCAGCAAGCAACATCACCAAACAAGCGCTGGATTGGAACCCACAAGGCAAAAGGAAAGTGGGACGGCCAAGACACACATGGAGACGCAGCACTAACGATGACATCAAAGCAGCGGGTCTGACATGGGCAGAAGTGAAGAAAACAACTCTTAATCGTGTGAGGTGGAAACATGTTACGGCAGCCCTATGCTCCCCTAGGAGTGAAAAGGAATAAGTCAAGTAAGTCAATGTGGTAGAGGGATAATTGACAGATAATTGATTGGGCTATGGTGAGTCGTGGACAGTACTCACAAATAATGACGTTTTTTTCAAATACATACTATTTAAAATGTACAAAGATAAAAATAAGATGTATGGGTGTCTCTTTTCAGGAATTAAATTTGGCTCCAACATGGAAAAGTAACTTAAACATCAAAATCCTTTGGTGCTGTATCTAAAGTATACCATACCTAGGTCACATGTCGCTCCCGTCCACCCAGGTCTACAGTTACATATTCCTGTATCTTTGGAACACACATCATCACATCCGGAACTGCATCGAGATAGACAGTTCTGTCCAAAGTATCCGTCGATACATTCTGAAAATATCAGCTGGATTGCAAACCATGTGCAAAATACACACTAGCTTAGCAGAAAAGAATATTATTATTTATTGATACAATTATTTTTATTCATTGCAACATTCTCGCAGGCAACCTAGATTAAACCTTTGAGCAATATCTAATTGGATAACCAGGCGGTATATAAAGTTGATATCATTATTATTATTATTTGGTTCACGGTACCTCTGCGGCCTACCATCAAAGGGATGCGTAACAACGAAGAAAAAAGCTTCAACATCAATAGGCAGTAAAGAGATTTTTTATAAAAGAAATAAATGAGTATTGACTCTCAACCTATTGGAGGATGTGAATCAATCTTAAATGTCAATTGCAACTGATTATGTTACCTCTTATTTTGTGTCTCAACAAGCACCAGGCGTTCACTGCACATTAGATGAACAGAATCTACTGTGCGTGGATCAGTAATAACCCCTTGTGTATCCCTGACCAACTAAATTGCTGCTTACTTCCCAAAACATAGACACCCCATTATCCAGATCACTGATAGGCATCTATTACACAGAATTAAACAAATGGTCAGACAAATTCTGATCTCGGAAAATGATGACTGGGTACAAAACATAGACATTTGTCAAAAATCTAAAATCAACAATATCGTTTGAAATATGGCACTGCACCCTTCATAGTATGTTAGAAGACATGTGCAAAATTTGAAATTAATCAGATGCAATTGGTCGGAAACATCTGATATTGGAAAAACACTTAAGTTAAAAATATGAAAGTTTTGAAAAAAAGTCAAAAAAAAATTATTGTTATTTGGCACTGCACCCCTTCTCGTATGTTAGAAGACATGTGCAAACTTTGAAATATATCTGCCAATTTTTCTGCCATTGGTTGAACAAATTCTGATACTGGAAAACTACAAAGTACAAAACATGGAAACTTGTAGTATGTTAGAAGACATGTGAAAAATTTGAAAACAATCCGATTAATAGCTTTCAATAACAAAAAATTTCCTCAGATGGACAAAGGATGGAATCGTTGGTATTACTATATACATTGTACCCTCAACCCTTGATCAGAGGTATGATAAAAAAGAGATGTAAGAGTACACTATATGTAAGCAAGTCGCATATTTCTAACGTAAACATATTTAATTTAAGACAATTGGCATAAACCGAGAGTTACAAGTGACGAGGAATGAGTGACTATGGGTATAAACAAATAGTTGAAGTATTGTCCACAATCTAAGCTTTACATAATAACTAAGACCATTATAATGAAAGTTCATACTTTGAGTACATTTGGTTCCTCTGAATCCTGCCTTACAGGAACAGCTTCCATCTTCCTTGTTACAGGATCCTTCCACACAGCCAGGACTGCAGGACTTGGTGCAGTAGGAGTCGTAGCTTCCAGATGGACATGCTACAGTGAATAAGAAATCAGTTATTAAGTGTTTTTTGTTTTTGATCTTTATACACTGGCTTCTTACATGTTCTAGTAGATAAGAATAATAACTAGATTTCAGCAAGGATGTCTCGACGCAAAATGACTCTAAGAATTGTGTTTTTCTCCAATTTATGTATTGAAAATCAGATTTTGGGCAAGCCCTCTTTTACCTTACTTTTGAACGCAACCTCAGTTGGCTCTAGAGTGTGTGAGCTGCTATCTTTAAAGAGAACAGGTATTTGTCACAAAGGTGACAAGATCCCCCGCCGCAAATTGATGTGAACAACAAGAAGCGGGGCGGACGTACGGAGCTGAATACTATGTCCCCCGTGAAGACTCACGGTTAATGGGTTCATGAGATATGGCGCTAACAACATTTTCAAAACTGGCCAAAGTCTCGCCGTGACCTTAAAAATGAGGTCAAGGTCACCGAAAACTTTTCAGGTCGTCGTATTCTTCAGATGAAGAATGGTACCAAGTTTGAAGATTATAGGTTGAGCGGTTCATTAGATATCGCGCTAACAACATTTTCAAAACTGGTCAAAGTCTCGCCGTGACCTTGAAAATGAGATCAAGGTCACCGAAAACTTTTCAGGTCTGCGTATTCCCCAGATGAAGACTGGTACCAAGTTTGAAGATTCTAGGTTGAGCGGTTCATTAGATATCGCGCTAACAACATTTTCAAAACTGGTCAAAGTCTCGCCGTGACCTTGAAAATGAGATCAAGGTCACCGACAACTTTTCAGGTCTGCGTATTCCCCAGATGAAAACTGGTACCAAGTTTGAAGATTCTAGGTTGAGCGGTTCATTAGATATCGCGCTAACAACATTTTAAAAACTGGTCAAGGTCTCGCCGTGACCTTGAAAATGAGGTCAAGGTCACCGAAAACTTTTCAGGTCTGCGTATTCCCCAGATGAAGACTGGTACCAAGTTTGAAGATTCTAGGTTGAGCGGTTCATTAGATATTGCGCTAACAAGAAGCGGGACAGACGTACGGAGCTGAATACTATATCCCCCGCTTCGCGCTAAACGCGCGGCGGGGGATAATGAACAATGAATGAGGGGATAAAATAGAAAATGATGAAGAGATTTAATTGACATTTTGTAGTGGTAGAGTAATTTTTGACTGATCGTTTTTGATACTGAGCCCGAATAACTTTGGAATCAAATAGAATTCGTTTGAGAGGTTAGAGTCATTATGAAAACCAATAAATGAATCAAATAGTAAATACTGTATTTCCTCCAATAAGCGCCGGGCCTCTTATAAGCGCCGGGTCTCTAATAAGCGCCGGGTCCTAACTATTAGATAAATGCTCCCTCAGTAAACATTTTACAGGTATTCATGGTAAAAGACGGCTTAAAACAATCTTCAGTGTCTGTGAAAGAAATAAGCGACGGGTCTCCAACAAGCGCCGGGCCTCTAATAAGCGCCGGGGGGTTAAGGGGTGCTGAAAAAATAAGCGCCCGGGCCCTTATTAGAGGAAATACGGTACTGTATATTATACCCGAGTCACAAGTTGCCCCCGTCCACCCAGGCCTGCAGGTACATCTCCCTGTATCTTTGAAACACACGTCAGAACAGCCGGAACTACATTGAGATGAACAGTTCTGTCCGTAGTATCCATCTATGCATTCTGAAAACGTCAGCTTTATTTCATACCACATTTTAAGGAAATGCACACTAGCATTGTAGAAAAAGAATATGATTGTTTTCCTAAAGAAACATTTTTATTCATTGAAACATTTTTGCAGATTACCGCGATGACACGACCTAAATCAGTGATATTTGGTGGCATTTTGGCGACTGACCCTGAAAGGGATGCCTTGCAATAAAGACAAATTGCTTTGAGAAAACAGTTTGTTTTATATTAGAAACATTATATAAAAGAAATAGTTGAATATTGATACTCAACATGTGCGATGATGTAAATTAATTTACAATGTCACTGATTTTGTTATTTCAACTATTATTGTATGTCGTAACAAGTACCCGGCGTCAACTACGCAATGGATGAATATCAACTGTTCATAAACTACTCGCAAGATCACAGTTAAACACTATAGCAAAAGGTCTAGAGATGATTCAGACAAATGTCAATGGAAAATGTTGCTATTTCTTCTGATTCTTACAAGGGCCAAATTCAGTGATAACATTTTTTTTTTAAAGTTGAAATAACAACTTTTAAAGTTGAAATAACAAGTAATAAAGTTGAAATAACAAGTTATAAAGTTGAAATAACAAGAAATAAAGTTGAAATAACAAGTTATAAAGTTGAAATAACAAGTTATAAAGTTGAAATAACAACTTTTAAAAAGTTGAAATAACAACTTTTAAAGTTGAAATAACAACTTTTAAAGTTGAAATAACAAGTAATAAAGTTGAAATAACAAGTTATAAAGTTGAAATAACAAGTTATAAAGTTGAAATAACAACTTTTAAAAAGTTGAAATAACAACTTTTAAAGTTGAAATAACAAGTTATAAAGTTGAAATAACAACTTTTAAAAAGTTGAAATAACAAGTAATAAAGTTGAAATAACAAGTTATAAAGTTGAAATAACAAGTTATAAAGTTGAAATAATTGAAACATTTGACAATGGAATAATCTTATTAAAGTTCAGGTTAAAGGGGCTGTAGCACGTTTTTAGGGGGAATATAAGGTGATGTCAGGAAAATGAAAATAAATGTTTCCAATCTAAAGACAATGTATCTAAACTAAATGAAGCAATAATGAATTAAAAAAATAATATTAAGTTAAGTGATGCGATTCATTTTCTTACATAAAATGAATTAAAGGTGTTCACACAAAAATGGCTGCCAATGGATTTTATGGGAATCTTAATAATTTGTTCTCTGACTATGGATAATTGGTTTGTGTTATGAAATTTTTGACACTATCAAAGTAATACATTTAGCATTACCATACAATTATCAGTGAAAAATTGAAAATATAAAATTGTCAAAAAACGTGCTACTGCCCCTTTAAGTAGTTATAATTACAACTTTAAAAGTTGTTATTTCAACTTTATAACTTGTTATTTCAACTTTATAACTTGTTATTTCAACTTTATTACTTGTTATTTCAACTTTAAAACTTGTTATTTCAACTTTATTACTTGTTATTTCAACTTTATAACTTGTTATTTCAACTTTATTACTTGTTATTTCAACTTTAAAAGTTGTTATTTCAACTTTATAACTTGTTATTTCAACTTTATAACTTGTTATTTTAACTTTATTACTTGTTATTTCAACTTTATAACTTGTTATTTCAACTTTATTACTTGTTATTTCAACTTTAAAAGTTGTTATTTCAACTTTTTTTTTTAAATGTTATCACTGAATTTGGCCCTTGTAGGCTTTCGTATTCAGCACTAGTGACGACCCGTCTATTTTATACAGTTCTCAGAGAAATGTTGTAAAAGGTACCTTCATCACACGTTAATTCCGTCCACCCAGGCCTGCAGGTACATCTCCCTGTATCTTTGGAACACACGTCAGAGCACCCGGAACCACATCGGGAAGAACAGTACCGTCCATAAGTTCCATTTTGGCATTCTTAAAATGACAGCATAATTGAAAAACCTCTTAGAGGAAAATAGATAACAGAGATAAACATGCAGATAAAATGTGAACGGTACATAGGGAGGTTGTGTATTCGCAAAGTTTCATAAATTCATATAACCGTTTGCGGAGACGCTTTGCTGATATTCCAATTTAAGATAAGATACTTATATAAGTTCTGAGATAAAAAATTATCATGAATGATGATTTTTTTTAATCACTTATTTTCTTTTTGTAGGCACCACAATAGAACGGATCTATTCATTTTTTTCATTATAAACATAGTTATGAAATCGATCAGACATGGAATACGCAACTTACAATGGTGGTTACAAATTATGTGAACATACTGTGGCATGATTACCAAAAGGAAATAAAGGAGATAGATAATGAATTTGATTTGTAAACATCTTTCAACATTGGTTCTGAAAAAATATCTTTATCACGTGACACGTCTATTCAAGTAAGATAACATTCCTTATCAGATAAATGTTTAAATTGTACCTTGATTACAGGTAACTCTCATCCAACCAGGCTTGCAGGTACATCTCCCTGTATTTTTGTCACAAACAGTAGAGCATCCAGAACTACATTGGGAAGAACAAAACAATCCGTAATATCCATCTCGGCATTCTGAAAATAACAACATAATTAAACAATTCTTTCAGAAAATAATAACTTCTCAGCAAAACAATTAGAACACATTATTTACACTGTGGTATGAAAATATTTTATATGTTATAATCTGCTGCTCTAGGCTATGCGTAAGGTGAGAATAATTACGATTGATAATTGAAAACAAGAAGATATGGTCATCAACATCTCCCGCTAAATAAGTTTTCATTAAAGCTCCAAATAGTTTCCTAAATGGGCTGTAACCCTGTAATAAGTAACTGCATTTACCTCATTTTTGAACTCCATCAAGGAATTGATAACATAAAGACACACTGCAAATTATATTATTCTATCTGAAATAGTTTTTGAGACAAATGGTCCCCTTTGAGGACTCCATCGAACATAGTTCAAAAACACGAAACAAGGACAATAACTAATTTTGCGGTCCTGATTTTCGAACTCCATCAAGGTATTGATACAATGAAAACAAACAGCAAGTTTGATAGTTTCTGAGAAAAGTTGTCCCTTTGACGACACCCTCGAACAGAGTCCAAAAACACGGAAAAGGGCAATAACTCCGTAAAAATAATTTTACGGTTCTGATTTTCGAACTCCATCAAGTAACTGATACCCTGAAGACACACAGCAAATTTGGTTACCCTATCTTAAATTGTTTTTTAGAAAAGCTGTCCCCTTTAACTCAGACGGACGGACACACGGACTGACGCACGCGCGGACGCACGGACGGAGCCCAAACTATATCCCCCTTCCATTTCGTGGCGGGGATATTAAATTATATGGTATTATGTAGCTAGTTAAAAGTGTGTTTCGATAAGATGTCTGCTATGAAGAAACGATATGTTTTGCTTTGATATGACAAGATATGATTAATATGAAGTGACTGTCCAGAAGATGTCATATAAACTAGTGTTCCAAAAAAAAACACCACCAAGTTTTCAAAAACAAAATTCGCTTACTGGACAAACTGGTGTTTTGAATAAAATAAATATATTAATATCGTATGAACATGAATAAATAATTTCACTCTTTAGGAACAGATAGTTTGATTTTGTTGCTGTTAAAACACATTTGGTGCTAAAATCTTAATTTCAAAATATTTTTGAAATCATGTCCTGCATTTATATTTAGAATTGACAATCTAGTTAAAACTAACTGTAATGTATAAGGCCCCTAAGTCCTCACGTTACATCCAGCTACTAACCCACCTGGTCAGTGACTTGCGTGGGTTAATAGCTTCATGTAACGTGAGGAACGTATACATTACAGCTAGTTTTAACTATATTGTAGAATTGATAAACTTTAATGAGTATGTTAGACAACAGTGTTGTCGATGTGATGCCATTTTTACATTGATTTGGTGACGAGTAAATGCTAGATCAATGTGTATCTCGCCTAGAGTTTTGAAAAGCTTGTATTTCTCATAAACATAAATCAAAGTAAGTTGGCCTTTGGGGAATATTTGTAACTTTGATTCTGTCTTACTAAATACCTGTGGATTAAGTCATCTTGAGACTTAGTTGTTAGCGTTTCAATTACCACTAGTTTATTAACTAATGTTTTATGCATTTTATAAATATGAAAGTATTGCATTTGCTAGATGTACTTCAGGCCTGTGGCCAATAAATATTGAATAATAATTGATTGATTGCATTATAAAGCAAATATTAATACTACCATCGCACAGACTTCCTGTCCATCCACTTGTACACTGGCAGGAACGATTCAGCACATCGCATGTGTCCGGTTTACACCAGTTTGAACATTCAGTGCAGTCCATGCTTTCAGAGGGACAAGCTGTTGTGGAAACAGAAAGGGCATAAATTGACAATAAACATTCTCTCTGTAACAGAAGAACGCCATTGGAGACAGCGGGAAGTCGTTTTGATAACTCATCAGATATTTTGTTTAAGGCAGGGACCTCTATGTTGTAAAATAGTACCTTTACCAGTTGAACTTCCGAGGATCCATACCACTTAATTCACATTTTGTTGTTTCATGTCTGTATTTTAATTTCCCCCTATATTGATATTGTAATAAAATAGTTTTTAATGTAAGGAATCAAGATTTTAGTTCTTAAAACCTAAGCAGAGGGGGTATTGTAAGTTGTCTGAATGTAAACTCTTATCAAGACAAATTTCACCCACAAAAGTGACCACTAAAACGTTTATATAATACATGTTATTGTATCTTAACAAATTTATTTGAGGCGGAGCGGGAGTGCTCCTCGTGAGTGTAAGCCAAATAATAACCCAAGGACTCGGGTTATGGAAATATCCTGTGCTCGGGCTACGCCCTCGCAAGCTTGTTTTTCATAAACCCTCGTTACCGTGTTATTGTTTACTACTTATTTATCTTACAAGCATCCGCAAACCTGACAATAAACAATCGTTTGCAAGAGATTTATTTCGCCCCTTTTACCTCCGTTCTTATGCGACAGTTTGGCTGAATTACATTATTTGCATACCTTAAGTTTGTTCACTTACCTGTGCATAATAATGCGAGTATCATGTTTTTTGCGATGCTAAAAACAATGTAGCATTGAAAAATAAAGAAGTCAAGTATGATGAAAAATTTCGTTACTGAAGTTTAGGTTAATTTTGTGTTAACTATTGACTATTGACTTTTTACTTATACAGAATGGTTGATTAATGTCATTTCTGCTAAAACAAAACAAAATACATGATATAGAGACTATTTCATTGTTTTTGCCGAATATCATTTCTATCTCATCGAGTGGAGTGAGAAAGTGATATTTTCACGAGTGGCGCAGCCACGAGTGAAAATGACACTTTCTCACTTCACGAGATGAGATGGAAATGATATTCGGCAAAAACAATGAAATAGTCTATTTATTATAAAATTTAAAGATCATAAAACAGAGTTGTCGGACATCGAAAGGCAAACTTTTCCTGTTGTGATGAATGAGAGTCTAGCAACTCCATGTATAATTTCTCGGTAAAAAGAAGTTCGATAGAAATAATGCGATATTTAACCGGAAATAGTTTTTCGAAAAATATATAATTGTGTGATTGTTAAATGATATCAGATCTACAATATGACATTGTTTTTGGTTATAATTAGGTGAAACAAAGGCTTCTTATCTATTTTGGAAAGTCAGTTTTGACGCGAACGGATATAGTGAGGGAAGCGCTATGTCGGTGCGTCAGATCTCTCGCTTCGTAAATTTATTTGGCGATAAAATGAACAATTATTAACTACAACAACAGGATATGAACTTCTGGTTGTATTCCGATATCGAAGGATACATTGTCACTGCAAAATGTTAACAATAACATACCGAAAACATCGTAAAGAGTCGTTTTTCTTCAATCCTAAACAACGCCGTGACGAGAGGCGTGCGTTCGATTTCCTCAAAGGGAGATAATCGTGTTTCAAGGGGAGGTAATAGGTTCTGTCCTACTTTTCTCACCGCAGTGAAAATATGGATTATATTTTCACTGCAGTGAAAATATGACTTTCTACTGCTTTTCTTAAAATATGGATTATATTTTCACTGTATAACCCTATATTTCATTGCTAATTATATAATAAATTTTACTGATACACAAGCAAGTGAACATACTAAGGGTGGCTTCACACAGTAGACCAACGACAGAAATACGAATTAGAAAATTTGAAATTCGTACGATTTGACCCGAATGTGGGTAAAAAACAGTATCATCGGAGGCACTTACAATAAAAACAGAAGGCAACACGATGTTGAATGAATGAAGCACGACCACAAAACGAACTTAATGCTAATGGATGCACGATCGTAAAGAAGATTTAGCTTAGATCGAGTTCGATTGGCCAGAATTGATAACAATTGGTTTTGATTTGAATTTTTGCCCGTGCGTGAAAGGTTGCTATGTGGTTGAACTATCAGAGGTATGCCATCGAGTTTAAGAATGGTTGTGTGGCATAAAGTAAGATAACCAGTCATGTTGTTAAACTGTTGATCTCTGGCCTCTTTGAACATATTCAGGCAATGGTCCTATAATATAGTTTTCAGCTAACTTGCTAGATAACAATCGTTAACAATTAGAAATGATTTAAAGCGTTCGAACTCAGCCTTTACGAAGTCTGCAGAAGACAACACGGTGGCAGCACGACGTCGTAACGGGAGTACGATGAGTTCGGGAGTAGGGGAGACCAGGGCAAAGCGCGCCCCCGGGGCAAAGTGACCACGCGTTATTTCTCCAAACCTGTCGACAAATGGAGTAATTTGTCATTACCAACGAATGAAAGTAACCGTAATGAATCTTTGTGACCAACGCTGGAATCATTTGCCTGGGTTGTGGACGCAGAACTTCAAATATTCGAAAAAACGCGATTTTACTATATGGAACGGATATGTCTCAAATTCAAATATTCAATAAAAATACAAAACGGAACATTTAACTCTCGTGCACATGTAACATTAATTGGTATCATTAATTCATTGAATAATGAAATTTGTAATTACTTGCTTTAATGACTTTCTGTGATGTTCACAACAAATGCTACCCTTGATGGGGCAAAACGTGCCGGGGGGAGCGCTTTGCCCCGTGTGTTATAAAATATATCATTTTGGTTAACATATTGGTGTTAAAGTTATTATTTTGCATTTCTTAAGCAAATAATGTAAAGGTGAACTATTATTCTCATATTAGCATTCTGTTTTTTTTATATTAAAATGAAATATACCCTTTTACTTAAAGGGTTTTGTTTTGTTAAAGAATCACGACAAGAAACAGTTACCAAAGCATATTTTTCTGTTGTTTTTTAAATCATGAATCTATAATTCATCGTATATTACTGTTCAACCCTAAACGATAAGCAATTTATGCCGTTCTGCCAAGTCCGACACAAAATAGTTGTATGAATTCTTTAATTCGTCTATATAACCAATTCAATTCATCTTATATTTTATTATGTTACTGGTTTTGATATTCAATAACCTACATTATCAACACATTCGTAGTTGAAAGAGATGTACATGTACCAACCATAACGATATTTGGTAATTGAGAATGTTGAACATGTAGGTCCATGACATGTTAAGGAATATTTTGCGCATTCTTGCATGTATTGTCAAGTTTTATGTTAATTCTATTCTTCATATGGGTTCGATAGTTGCCTTGCATTATCAAGATGATAGCTTTTGATTTGTATTGGCTGATTATGATTGTGTAATATCTATTACATTCTGTGTTGTTTTTCGAATGGGGCAAAGCGCCCAGAGGATTGGGCACTTTGCCCCAAACTACAGGGCAAAGCGCGCCCCCTTAACCAAAATATATTTACGTAAATATATCCTTATGCCGAAATGGCAGATTAAAAAAGCATGTGCCATGTTACAGTCCATCTGATAAGTATTAGAAATAGTGTGCAAGTTGCATTCTGTACATGTCGGGGTGCCCACTAGACGCACTTTTATGTTAGGGTGCGCGCTTTGCCCTGGTCTCCCCTACATATGGAAGTCAGCTGGAAAGAGTATCATGGCTGCACAATTCGATTGTATTAAACGACCTTATGAGGATTTATCATCTGGATATTTATTTTATTCTTCCTGTGCATCACAAGAACTTTTGAAAATCGACTTTTTTAAGCGGCGCCGTGTGCATCGAGCATAAATCGCAAAGTTATCGGGACTATCGTGAAAACATATTAATGCTTTGTATTTCAGTCGGTAGAGTTTTCAGAGCTCCGGCAGCAAACCCGGCAGGACAGGGACGTTTTTGGTATCTCAAAAATATTTTGATAATCTATGCGAATATACATTTTCTTGGTGCAATCGTGTTTCCATCTTGCCGTTCGTTCGACAATAGCTACAAATCCGTGTCGGCATCGTATATGCAGCTGGAAATAATGGAATTCCTCTGGTGACCAATTTGCCAGGGGAACATCCTAGCATTTCTAATGCCATGTAGCCTATAACAATTCGAATGATACCGACAAACTTGCCTTGAAATGCCTTAGGAAAAACTTTACGGTATATATTGCAGCAGGTGCATCATGGGTCATCATGAGATCATCAAGATTTGTGTCAAATATATTTAAGATGCCTGTAACTTAACGTCAAGTTATCTCTTTATATATTTTATAGAAATTAAATTTGGTTTTGCTTGATGTATTTCCATATCTATATGATATAAAATTTTTGAAAACATAGATAGAAAATGGTCACCAAATCTTGTATATTTGTATGTGTTTCTTACACAATAGTCTGTACATTATAGTGAAGCCACTCGCAGTAACACTGCCATCTGAACTAAACTGAATTTCCAATGTTCCAGCGAATGGATCTGAAAGAAACAAATAAAAACATATGATATTCCATCATGAGATCAAGGATATCTATACGCATTTATTCTTTAAGAAGAAAGGCGAACTGTTCATCTGTACAACGGTGAAAGTCATTCTATCTAATTAAAAAATGTGTAACAATTAAACAGTCACTAAGAAATTAGTTAAAAATATAACGAGTTTAAAATAATCACCAGCTCAATTATACATATATCATACACAACTTACAAAATACTTTCGTTTCATTCATATAACTCCCAGAAAATTTTCTTCCCTCAATGGTAAGATGGTCACAGCAGTTTTCAGTTTCAAAAGCATCAAACGTGAACTCAATCCTATTCATGGTTGGACTTCCATTGATTGTATATGTGCATCGAGCATTATCTGGATAGGTTGTTGTGCCTGGAACTACAGGGCTACTTATTATCCCAACGTCTGTTGTGTAGGTTGTATTGCATCCATCTGCAAACAAATAATAAGACACGATTACAATCAACAAACATTTCAAAACATACATATAAAAACTCTTGAACATTATTGACTCTGTGTATATTCAAATTAATGAGGTATTTGGTAGATATAAAGAGGTAACTGATAGAGCTTGTATTACTGATCAAAGTTTTTAAAACAATATAGCGGCAATGTTCAAGAATGTTATCGATCTCAATAATATTTCATCTTGCAATTGGTCGTGGTTGGCAAAATACCCTCTGTATGTTGGTTTACTGAAAGAATTCATAATTGTTTCAGGCAATGCAGACACTCTTCCTTAAGACTCTTTTATATGTGCATTTACCCCAAGGGTGTAAGGGAAATTTTTGACCCTTCGGTGGCAAATCTCGTCATGTAATTTTGTACAGGGGGTATATTCCGCAAGGGCAAAAAATTTCCCCTGATCTCGAGGTGAAGCTCTCACTCTCTGAACGGGAAAATTTATTGATGTTGTGATTTATCTGTAACAAATTATGGTTGTATTTGTTATTAGTTTTGTATCAGTAGTATTTATTATGATAGTTTATTTCCATACTGAAAGGCCACAGGCCTGCAGTACATAGTTTTATTATTTTACAGGTAGTAACACATTCTTTCTAAACATAAATGCTTTGTGTCTATAAATGGACACATTTTCTAGATGAGATTTACTTTTGCTCTTCATAAGAGAAATTCACTTATTCATATCAGGGTGCTTATGAAAATAGTTCTTTATGTACATAATTCTCAAAGAAATGTATGCTGGGCAAACACATACAAAATGGTATTCATCCTCGACTTTATTTAGATCACACATTTGACAGATTCTGTTTTCTCTTAAGATTCCTTGGTATCTCCCAGTTTCAATGTTTAAATCATGCGAAGAGCAACGGAGTCTTGCCAGTGAAGATTTGTATTTTCTTATAGATAAGACCGAGAGGTAATGTTCCGCATAGATAGAATCTTTAACCATTTCGTAGAAAAAACATTTGTTAGATAGTGAGAGACTAGCTGACCAAGTTTGAAAGAATATATCTTTAAGTCTTTGGTTGACTAGGCAAATGAAACGGGAGTGCGATTCTACAAATTGTTTATGCAAAGCATTACCGAAGCCGATGGAAAATAAAAATTGTTTAGTGTGTGTGACCCAGTTATGTTTTCCGTGGCTAGTAAAGTAACATCATATTGTAACATTTTCTTGGTAATCTGCATGAAGGCATTGTTAACAGCCTTAACCAGTACTTAATTATTTTAATGTTTGATTCAATATACAATGGATATCTCCCACATTCTCCATAAACCATACAACTAGATGTGACAGTTTTTACACCTAAAAATCTCTTACAAGCATACAAATGAACTTTTTCTAAAACATCAAATGATTTAAAGCCCCAGACTTCTGCACCATATAACAATATTGGGTTTATTTTTGTGTCAAATATTTTGAAAAACGAATTGTAAGACAAATCACCCAAAATATATATGTATTTTATGATACCTATCAATATTTTCTTTGCTTGCATAGATGCCTGTGATGTGTGTATTGACAAAGAAAGATGATTCGTTAAATGTACACCAAAGTATTTATATGAGGTTGTAGTCTCCAATCTATTCCCTTTATAGAACCATTTTTCGTTATTGGCTAACTTCCCTCCATTTTTGAAAACAACATTTTTGTTTTAGTCTGGTTAACAGTCAGTTTCTATTTTTCACAGTACCACTCTAATTCATCTATCTCTTTTTGTAACCCTTTAATTGTACTTGAGAACAAGATGATATCATCCGCAAATAATAGCAAGAAGATTTGTATTATATCAGGATGTAGTTGTATACCGTTCGAACAGTTTTCTTGGATTTGGGTTGCTAATTCATTTATGAAAAATGTAAATAGAAAGGGGCTTAATATGCAACCTTGTCTCACTCCTATCCGATTCATGAAAGGGTCCGATAATTCGTGGTTACTCCTTATGCAGATTTTGACATTTTCATAAATACTTTAGCAGTAGTTTTCCCATGTATGATTTACCATAACGCAAACAGTTCAAAGAATATATATTATCTGTAATCATTACTTTCTATTTAAATATTGACTCTGTTTTTGGTTTGGTATGTATTGAAATAAACATAAATTATTAAATAAAATTTCCCTGGAATTACCATAATCAACGAATATATGGATAGAAAATTGTCCCTTTGTTATTTAAATTTTATCATGTAAACGTTTCACAATTTTTTATTATTTGCTCCACTGGGCAAACTTACCCCTAGCCTTTTTGTTTGGAAAAGTATCTTTGAAAAAAAAGAAGTTATAAATCAAAGTAATTGTTCACATTGTTAAGATTAAGACATCTTGTACTTGTGTTAGATGTATTAGAAGAGGTGTGGCCTCTTGTCATGATACGTTTAATATTCGAAATTATGCATCCAAATAATCTACCTATAAAAACAATCGAATATACCTTCCTGTCAGCTTATGACAAGGTTTCAAAATTACGTTTGGCGAATTTGAGCGCGCCGCTCGAGCCGCTTTGTCCAGTTTTCGATCAAAATCCCGACTTTGAATGGCCGTATTGTCACTCTAATGTACTGATTGACCTTTAACTAGTTATTTTATACGGGGGCGAATTTATACCGGGACACCGGCTTTCAAGAGCTCAAGATGTTGTTGAAAATGCGTTTGGTCTCATGGCAAACAGATGAAAGATTTTACTGACCACTTTTCAACAAGGACCTGAAGTTTTGAGAACACTTATTGGATCATCAGCCATATAACATCAAGACGCCCAGATATATTTGGATGATGATAACCCTGTTCAATCAAGATTTCACTATACACATTGTTTTACCATTCCTTATCGGATTTCTTTTCAAACAGCTCATAAACACCAAGCCAGTGAAATGAGAGCGAAATATTGATTAGAGCGCTTTAACACGTAGATGTATATATCATATAAATATACCTGAGAGTTACCGGCCGGCATCAATGTTTCCGATATTGGAGAAATGAAGGGAAGGCTATACATGGACATTAGAAAGTGCAGTAACAGAATATGGTGCGTAATGAAATAAAAGATCTTTGAATGTTATAGGAATTTTCATAATGGAATGAGATCAGATAGGGAGGTGGTTTAAAGAGAATAAAGAATTGAATTGAAGTGGAAATAACTTTATGAAGACGGCTTACTTGATTAACATTATCATAACATTGTCAAAAACAATCGACTAAATGAGGCTTACATAAATGACATTATTAAGGGCACCACTCGAGCAGCTTTCATCCGCCATTTTGAAAGGTTAGCATTGCGAGAAAACAAATGTGCTGCAATATGCTTATTCATTAACAAAATTAAGTAATAACTACTTGATTGATAGAAGAGGGGCATATTTACAAATAATTCATAATATAAGTTATCAGTTACGACAGCATTTTGTCGTAGTAATGCACCCTATGTTCGTAGTTTCGATGATTGGCTTTATTTCACGATGTTATTATTTTTTGATTGATTAACTTTATTTTTTGTCAAATTGTCAAAACTTTAACAACTAAAATGCTTATCTCACAGATATCTATGAAATTTAGTTTGACATTATCATGTAAAAATCATATATAATTGTAAACAGGAAAGTCCTCCTGAATTTCCAAAAATTTCCACTCGAATGGTCCCTTTAAGTTCTACAACTCATCAACAAGCACGTTTCAACATTACATTCGTTAAATTCTCACAAATGGATTTCTACATGACAAAGTTATGTCAAGGAATTGTATTCTGCTGTTCACAAAAATGAGCTAAACTGAATTGAATAAACTGTAATTGCTGTTATTCAAACAAATTCTCTATGTTTTTTGGGAAAATAACATTTAGCAAGAAATGTTAAGTGCCTGGACAAACGAGGTAAAAGTTGTTTTATAGTGTCATGTTTTACTTTTGATAATAATCATGACGTTTGATTTAGAAACACAAGAAATACATGCAGTGATAAACTTGCAAAGAGTATTTCGATTTTTTCAAATTTGCCGATTGTCTTAATTGGTTTTAATGTATCCTCTAGTACCCGACATGTGTGACTAGCCTCAGAACACGATATCTCCTTTACAACGAATGTCTGTCATCCAAGTTTGAAAGCATACAAAATTACTAAAATTTTCAAAATACTTTTTTATTGTTTTTTTGTAATGCAAGCTTTGATCAAAGAGAAGAGTTTTGTCAAAAAAAGACTGGAACGACCTCGTAAATCGTGTACTTTCATGCTGCTACATTTGACCAAAATTGGAAGTACAAATTTAAAATAATAGTGATGAGTGGTTATTTAAGACTTCTAAATAGAGATTATTTCCGTGGAAACGATATTGTCTCATATTGTTTTCATTTACGAAAGTAAGAGATATTCTATTCTGGAACCTTACTCCTAACGAATGCAATTGCAGAATAGAAATCGTAATATATATCAATATATATATATATATACAGATTCAAGTAAAATTGGGCACCAAAACACAACAATTGCAACCTCAGAATCTACACGTGATGCTAATATAAGTTACAACATTGCATAGCGGGTCGCATAGGTATTTATTATTCCCGCGAAAGGTTTCAAAGGAATAATAAATACCTATGTAACCCGCTATGCAATGTTATAACGAATTTATCTAACCGAATGTTTAAACACAATGCATATTTAAAAAGGTTAAAAACTGCTGAGGCACTTGAAAAAGGTCAAGGTCACAAACCGGAAGTGTTGTTTTGAAAACTACATCATCAATCGTGTCAGTGCCTCGCTTAGTCAGATGAATTTCTTTTTATGAACACAGTTCTTGAAGCATAATTTCGATGTTAAACAACTTCCCTTGCAAGACACACAAGGAAACAGTGAGTGAATACTGATATTTCGAACAAATGTGAACCGATTCTCATATGCAATGATCAAGAAAGCCGCGACACAATATTGACATTTTTTTCGACGAGAAACATTTTAAACACCAAATCTTAGATTAATATGGTAATTATGGCAATATACATGTATGTTTATTTGCATTTATATAGCTTGCAATTACTTTGACTTTAGTTTGAATAGTATTTGAGCAAAGGTAACATCAATGTATTCTACGGAACAGACTTTTCCAGGAGCTCAATCTGCACGCTTTTTTCATGGCGGGGTATAAATAATTTCAATTTGCACGCTTTTTTCGTGAGTGGTTCATGGCGGGGTATAAATAATTTATGCTCCCGCTCAAGAGGGTGATATTAGTAGTTATCCAGGGTCACGTGAACCAATCAGAGATCGAGATTCTTACATGAGGTAGGATAATGATTATTATGCCACAATACTGTAAATGATAGGTCGACCAAGAGAAACAACTAATGCACAGGACAGATGTGTTCAAAAAACGGCCTTGAGACATCATGTCATAACAGGTAATCAGATGAGAGTTCGAATTCAAGCAGACACTGGTGTGACAGTAAGTGTGCAGACAATCAGAAATATACATGGAGGTCACCTACACGCATGACGTTGCCGTGTCATCCTTGTTTGAAAGATCATCACATTAAAGTAAGACACAGTTGGTGTCAGGATAGCCGTCAAAAGAATAATCGACGTTGGAGGAATGGATTTCCTGGACAGACGCAAGAGGTCGTTGCGAAGACGATAAGACGTCAACATCATTCAACATAATCGATTTGGGGGTTGGCTGGGTAATGGTGTGGGTTGGGATCACTGCCACTGGAAGAACGGACACATGCCATTACATCCGAGACATGTTGTGTCGTTTGCACGTCGCCATGGCCTTCGGTTCATCTTCCAGGGTTATATATAGAGCCAGAATTGTTACAGATAACCTCCTACATAGAGAATCTCACCCAAGTGTCTTCTGATATCAAATATATCAACACTAGTTGATAAAAGTTACAAATATCCGAGGCTTGCCGAGGATATTCAATTTTTATCAAAGACACGAGGGTGAGATTCTTTTTATCATTCAAAATCATTTTGAATCACATTTGCATGAAAAATTTACATCTTTGAACACTGCATAGCTCTAAAACTTCTAAACCAGTGATGTCATAGCACTGTGACGTCACAGTGTTCATGATGTCATAGAATTGTGACGTCATTTCTGATGATGCAAAACGTTTGTGATGTCATGTCCCTTCTGTTGACAGGGCATTGTTCAAAATCTACTTTCAAAGCGATATCTCCTAGGAGATATTGTCTGATCTTCCACAAGCGATATCTCCTGTGGAACACAGTTTTGGATGAATATCACCACTTTACCAGGGCTGAACCTGGCCCCAATCGGAAACATTCATGGGAACTCTGATTTTTTACCCCAGATTAGGTTTTCCACTTGTTATGGAATAACTCTGTTCCAAGGGAATTCAAAAGGAATGGAATAAATTATTGCACCTTTCATGAATTTTAAGTCATCTTTTGTTTCATCCTTGGCCTCATCCTTTGCACTTAATGAATTTTGAAAATCTCCGACGATTTTTCATAGTACATGTATACCCTTTAGGAAACGAATGTCAGACTGTCAAATCTGCATTAGTTTTATAATATTTACATGACAAACTTCCAAATGTTATGATTCAAAATATATCTGAATCATACATATAATACCTGATGACTAAAATCTGTATTTCACACAGCATATTAATTTGAGCAAACGTGGAAGGGATAAATTGAGACACTTAAATTCCTTACATAGCTTTCATTGCCTATTCACCCCAATTTACACTCGTGCGGTTTTCTTTTGATGTTACCAACAAGGGAAGTAATATTGTAATCTTGAGACTTTCATTAATCTCGGAGGTGATATACAAGTATAGGTTAATGTCCGAGTAACTTTCCATTCCTAAAAAATGGAGCCGAGGATATTAACAGACTTAAATTACACTTAACTCAATGCCTCTTCAATAAAATAAATTTTATATTCATTAATTTGAAATTTCAAGTGAAAACCCTTATTTGAAATGTAACACTCCATTACTGAGAATTAATGGAGCGAGGGAACAGAAGGCCGACGTCACAAGTAAAATTAAACAATACCTTAGAATATCCCCACCCTTGTTACATCGTGGATGCATCACTGTACCGTTTTAAATACTACTACCGGTATTTGGAATGAAGATCGAGAAACTTGTATATAGGATTCAATGTATCAACTTTTCAAAGAGATATAACCTTACACTACTCAATGCCAGCATTTATCGATTAGGGTGATATTAATTACTACTGATCCTCGTCTTGCATGTTGTTGTGATAGACACTGAAAATATCTTGAGCAACTTTAAAATGTAAGGAAATTCTAGACCAGTAAAAAGTGTACTTTTTAGACATTTATTTGGCAAAGTGCGTTGTAGTCCACAACTTCTTTTCAAAGGGAATAAAAGACAGGTTAAATATGTGCAGTGGCTGACACACACAAACAATTCAAACATTGATAGCCTTGAAATTTTTCTCCTGACTGCTTTGGTAAGTTTCCAAAACCATGTCTTTCAAATTGTCACTGATCGATTTCAAATCATCATCGCGATCTTTCTTCTTTCATATTTCCAATGTGCAAACACAATAATCATTATCTGGAACTTTTCATCAAGGATTGGTACCTATTATCGCCATAAAGGCATATTTGACGAATGAATTGTCGAAGATATATTGTAAGCAACTTATTGTTCAATATTTATTATTAATTTGATATGATTTAATAATTCTCATTATTATCTACATGTACGAGGGAAATCATATCATGTGAGCCCCAAATATAAAATATCACGATTTTATCATGACAGAAATTCAGAATGACAGAATATTTGTGATCATGGCATACTATGTTTACGATAATTGTGTCTACGTATCAGAATCTTCCTCGCTTACGCTCATGGCATACTATGTTTATGACACTTGTGTCTACATATCAGTATCTTCCTCGTTTACGCTCATGGCAAACTATGTTGACGACACTTATGTCTACATATCAGTATCTTCCTCGCTTACGCTCATGGCATACTATGTTGACGGCACTTGTGTCTACATATCAGTATCTTCCTCGCTTACGCTCATGGCAAACTATGTTGACGGCACTTGTGTCTACATTTCAGTATCTTCCTCGCTTACGCTCATGGCAAACTATGTTGACGGCACTTGTGTCTACATATCAGTATCTTCCTCGCTTACGCTCATGGTAAACTATGTTGACGGCACTTGTGTCTACATATCAGTATCTTCCTCGTTTACGCTCATGGCAAACTATGTTGACGACACTTATGTCTACATATCAGTATCTTCCTCGCTTACGCTCATGGCAAACTATGTTGACGGCACTTGTGTCTACATATCAGTATCTTCCTCGTTTACGCTCATGGCAAACTATGTTGACGGCACTTGTGTCTACATATCAGTATATTCCTCGCCTACGCTCATGGCAAACTATGTTGACGACACTTGTGTCTACATATCAGTATCTTCCTCGCTTACGCTCATGGCAAACTATGTTGACGGCACTTGTGTCTACATATCAGTTTCCTCCTCGCTTACGCTCATGGCATACTATGTTGACGACACTTGTGTCTACATATCAGTATCTTCCTCGCTTACGCTCATGGCAAACTATGTTGACGACACTTGTGTCTACATATCAGTTTCCTCCACGCTTACGCTCATGGCATACTATGTGTAGGACACGTATGTCTACATATCAGTTTCCTCCACGCTTACGCTCATGGCATACTATGTGTAGGACACGTATGTCTACATATCAGTTTCTTCCTCGCTTATGCTCATGGCAAACTATGTTGACAACAGTTGTGTCTTCATATCATTTTCTTCCTCGCTTACGCTCATGGCAAATTTTGTTGACGACAGTTGTGTCTACATATCAGTATCTTCCTCGTTTACGCTCATGGCAAACTATGTTGACGGCACTTGTGTCTACATATCAGTATCTTCCTCGTTTACGCTCATGGCATACTATGTTGACGGCACTTGTGTCTACATATCAGTATCTTCCTCGTTTACGCTCATGGCAAACTATGTTGACAACACTTGTGTCTACATATCAGTATCTTCCTCGCTTACGCTCATGGTAAACTATGTTGACGGCACTTGTGTCTACATATCAGTATCTTCCTCGTTTACGCTCATGGCAAACTATGTTGACGACACTTATGTCTACATATCAGTATCTTCCTCGCTTACGCTCATGGCAAACTATGTTGACGGCACTTGTGTCTACATATCAGTATCTTCCTAGTTTACGCTCATGGCAAACTATGTTGACGGCACTTGTGTCTACATATCAGTATATTCCTCGCCTACGCTCATGGCAAACTATGTTGACGACACTTGTGTCTACATATCAGTATCTTCCTCGCTTACGCTCATGGCAAACTATGTTGACGGCACTTGTGTCTACATATCAGTTTCCTCCTCGCTTACGCTCATGGCATACTATGTGTAGGACACGTATGTCTACATATCAGTTTCTTCCTCGCTTATGCTCATGGCAAACTATGTTGACGGCACTTGTGTCTACATATCAGTTTCCTCCTCGCTTACGCTCATGGCAAACTATGTGTAGGACACGTATGTCTACATATCAGTATCTTCCTCGCTTACGCTCATGGCAAACTATGTTGACGACACTTGTGTCTACATATCAGTATCTTCCTCGCTTACGCTCATGGCAAACTATGTTGACGACACTTGTGTCTACATATCAGTATCTTCCTCGTTTACGCTCATGGCAAACTATGTTGACGGCACTTGTGTCTACATATCAGTATCTTCCTCGCTTACGCTCATGGCAAACTATGTTGACGGCACTTGTGTCTACATATCAGTTTCCTCCTCGCTTACGCTCATGGCATACTATGTGTAGGACACGTAAGTCTACATATCAGTTTCTTCCTCGCTTATGCTCATGGCAAACTATGTTGACGACAGTTGTGTCTTCATATCATTTTCTTCCTCGCTTGCGCTCATGGCAAATTTTGTTGACGACACTTGTGTCTACATATCAGTATCTTCCTCGTTTACGCTCATGGCAAACTATGTTGACGGCACTTGTGTCTACATATCAGTATCTTCCTCGTTTACGCTCATGGCATACTATGTTGACGGCACTTGTGTCTACATATCAGTATCTTCCTCGTTTACGCTCATGGCATACTATGTTGACAACACTTGTGTCTACATATCAGTATCTTCCTCGTTTACGCTCATGGCATACTATGTTGACGACACTTGTGTCTACATATCAGTATCTTCTTCGCTTACGCTCATGGCAAACTATGTTGACAGCACTTGTGTCTACATATCAGTATCTTCCTCGTTTACGCTCATGGCATACTATGTTGACAACACTTGTGTCTACATATCAGTATCTTCCTCGTTTACGCTCATGGCATACTATGTTGACGGCACTTGTGTCTACATATCAGTATCTTCCTCGCTTACGCTCATGGCAAACTATGTTGACGGCACTTGTGTCTACATACCAGTATCTTCCTCGTTTAAGCTCATGGCATACTATGTTGACAACACTTGTGTCTACATATCAGTATCTTCCTCGTTTACGCTCATGGCATACTATGTTGACGGCACTTGTGTCTACATATCAGTATCTTCCTCGTTTACGCTCATGGCATACTATGTTGACAACACTTGTGTCTACATATCAGTATCTTCCTCGTTTACGCTCATGGCATACTATGTTGACGGCACTTGTGTCTACATATCAGTATCTTCCTCGTTTACGCTCATGGCATACTATGTTGACGGCACTTGTGTCTACATATCAGTATCTTCCTCGTTTACGCTCATGGCATACTATGTTGACAACACTTGTGTCTACATATCAGTATCTTCCTCGTTTACGCTCATGGCATACTATGTTGACGACACTTGTGTCTACATATCAGTATCTTCTTCGCTTACGCTCATGGCAAACTATGTTGACAGCACTTGTGTCTACATATCAGTATCTTCCTCGTTTACGCTCATGGCATACTATGTTGACAACACTTGTGTCTACATATCAGTATCTTCCTCGTTTACGCTCATGGCATACTATGTTGACGGCACTTGTGTCTACATATCAGTATCTTCCTCGCTTACGCTCATGGCAAACTATGTTGACGGCACTTGTGTCTACATACCAGTATCTTCCTCGTTTAAGCTCATGGCATACTATGTTGACAACACTTGTGTCTACATATCAGTATCTTCCTCGTTTACGCTCATGGCATACTATGTTGACGGCACTTGTGTCTACATATCAGTATCTTCCTCGTTTACGCTCATGGCATACTATGTTGACAACACTTGTGTCTACATATCAGTATCTTCCTCGTTTACGCTCATGGCATACTATGTTGACGGCACTTGTGTCTACATATCAGTATCTTCCTCGTTTACGCTCATGGCATACTATGTTGACAACACTTGTGTCTACATATCATTTTCTTACTCGCTTACGCTCATGGCAAATTATGTTAACGTCACTTGTGTCTACATATCAGTTTCTTCCTCGCTTACGCTCATGGCAAACTATGTTGACGGCACTTGTGTCTACATATCAGTATCTTCCTCGTTTACGCTCCTGGCAAACTATGTTGACGGCACTTGTGTCTACATATCAGTATCTTCCTCGCTTACGCTCATGGCAAACTATGTTAACGGCACTTGTGTCTACATTTCAGTTTCTTCCTCGTTTACGCTCATGGCATACTATGTTTATGACACTTGTGTCTACATATCAGTATCTTCCTCGTTTACGCTCATGGCAAACTATGTTGACGGCACTTGTGTCTACATATCAGTATCTTCCTCGCCTACGCTCATGGCATACTATGTTTATGACACTTGTGTCTACATATCAGTATCTTCCTCGCTTACGCTCATGGCAAACTATGTTGACGGCACTTGTGTCTACATATCAGTTTCTTCCTCGCTAACGCTCATACTATGTTAACGGCACTTGTGTCTACATATCATTTTCTTACTCGCTTACGCTCATGGCAAATTATGTTAACGTCACTTGTGTCTACATATCAGTATCTTCCTCGCTAACGCTCATACTATGTTAACGGCACTTGTGTCTACATATCATTTTCTTACTCGTTTACGCTCATGGCAAACTATGTTGACGGCACTTGTGTCTACATATCAGTATCTTCCTCGCTTACGCTCATGGCAAACTATGTTGACGACACTTGTGTCTAAATATCAGTTTCTTCCTCGCTTACGCTCATGGCAAACTATGTTGACAACACTTGTGTCTACATATCAGTTTCTTCCTCGCTTACGCTCATGGCAAACTATGTTGACGGCACTTGTGTCTACATATCATTTTCTTCCTCGCTTATGCTCATGGCAAACTATGTTGACGGCACTTGTGTCTACATATCAGTATCTTCCTCGCTTACGCTCATGGCAAACTATGTTAACGTCACTTGTGTCAACATATCAGTATCTTCCTCGCTTACGCTCATGGCAAACTATGTTGACGGCACTTGTGTCTACATATCATTTTCTTCCTCGCTTATGCTCATGGCAAACTATGTTGACGGCACTTGTGTCTACATATCAGTATCTTCCTCGCTTACGCTCATGGCAAACTATGTTGACGGCACTTGTGTCTACATATCAGTATCTTCCTCGCTTACGCTCATGGCAAACTATGTTGACGGCACTTGTGTCTACATATCAGTATCTTCCTCGCTTACGCTCATGGCAAACTATGTTAACGTCACTTGTGTCTACATATCAGTATCTTCCTCGCTTACGCTCATGGCAAACTATGTTGACGGCACTTGTGTCTACATATCAGTATCTTCCTCGCTTACGCTCATGGCAAACTATGTTGACGACACTTGTGTCTAAATATCAGTTTCTTCCTCGCTTACGCTCATGGCAAACTATGTTGACAACACTTGTGTCTACATATCAGTTTCTTCCTCGCTTACGCTCATGGCAAACTATGTTGACGGCACTTGTGTCTACATATCATTTTCTTCCTCGCTTATGCTCATGGCAAACTATGTTGACGGCACTTGTGTCTACATATCAGTATCTTCCTCGCTTACGCTCATGGCAAACTATGTTAACGTCACTTGTGTCAACATATCAGTATCTTCCTCGCTTACGCTCATGGCAAACTATGTTGACGGCACTTGTGTCTACATATCATTTTCTTCCTCGCTTATGCTCATGGCAAACTATGTTGACGGCACTTGTGTCTACATATCAGTATCTTCCTCGCTTACGCTCATGGCAAACTATGTTGACGGCACTTGTGTCTACATATCAGTATCTTCCTCGCTTACGCTCATGGCAAACTATGTTGACGGCACTTGTGTCTACATATCAGTATCTTCCTCGCTTACGCTCATGGCAAACTATGTTAACGTCACTTGTGTCTACATATCAGTATCTTCCTCGTTTACGCTCATGGCAAACTATGTTGACGGCACTTGTGTCTACATATCAGTATCTTCCTCGCTTACGCTCATGGCAAACTATGTTGACGACACTTGTGTCTAAATATCAGTTTCTTCCTCGCTTACGCTCATGGCAAACTATGTTGACAACACTTGTGTCTACATATCAGTTTCTTCCTCGCTTACGCTCATGGCAAACTATGTTGACGGCACTTGTGTCTACATATCATTTTCTTCCTCGCTTATGCTCATGGCAAACTATGTTGACGGCACTTGTGTCTACATATCAGTATCTTCCTCGCTTACGCTCATGGCAAACTATGTTAACGTCACTTGTGTCAACATATCAGTATCTTCCTCGCTTACGCTCATGGCAAACTATGTTGACGGCACTTGTGTCTACATATAATTTTCTTCCTCGCTTATGCTCATGGCAAACTATGTTGACGGCACTTGTGTCTACATATCAGTATCTTCCTCGCTTACGCTCATGGCAAACTATGTTGACGGCACTTGTGTCTACATATCAGTATCTTCCTCGCTTACGCTCATGGCAAACTATGTTGACGGCACTTGTGTCTACATATCATTATCTTCCTCGCTTACGCTCATGGCAAACTATGTTAACGTCACTTGTGTCTACATATCAGTATCTTCCTCGTTTACGCTCATGGCAAACTATGTTAACGTCACTTGTGTCTACATATCAGTTTCTTCCTCGCTTACGCTCATGGCAAACTATGTTAACGTCACTTGTGTCTACATATCAGTATCTTCCTCGTTTACGCTCATGGCAAACTATGTTAACGTCACTTGTGTCTACATATCAGTTTCTTCCTCGCTTACGCTCATGGCAAACTATGTTAACGTCACTTGTGTCTACATATCAGTTTCTTCCTCGCTTACGCTCATGGCAAACTATGTTAACGTCACTTGTGTCTACATATCAGTTTCTTCCTCGCTTATGCTCATGGCAAACTATGTTGACGGCACTTGTGTCTACATATCAGTTTCTTCCTCGTTTACGCTCATGACATACTATGTTGACGACACTTGTGTCTACATATCATTTTCTTCCTCGCTTACGCTCATGGCAAATTTTGTTGACGACAGTTGTGTCTACATATCAGTTTCTTCCTCGCTTACGCTCATGGCAAACTATGTTGACGGCACTTGTGTCTACATATCAGTATCTTCCTCGCTTACGCTCATACTATGTTGACAACACTTGTGTCTACATATCAGTTTCTTCCTCGCTTACGCTCATGGCAAATTATGTTGACGACACTTGTGTCTACATATCATTTTCTTCCTCGCTTACGCTCATGGCAAATTTTGTTGACGACAGTTGTGTCTACATATCAGTTTCTTCCTCGCTTACGCTCATGGCAAACTATGTTGACGGCACTTGTGTCTACATATCAGTTTCCTCCTCGCTTACACTCATGGCATACTATGTTGACGACAGTTGTGTCTACATATCAGTTTCTTCCTCGCTTACGCTCATGGCAAACTATGTTGACAACACTTGTGTCTACATATCAGTTTCTTCCTCGCTTACGCTCATGTCAAACTATGTTGACAACACTTGTGTCTACATATCAGTTTCTTCCTCGCTTACGCTCATGGCAAACTATGTTGACGGCACTTGTGTCTACATATCAGTTTCCTCCTCGCTTACGCTCATGGCATACTATGTTGACGACAGTTGTGTCTACATATCAGTTTCTTCCTCGCTTACGCTCATGGCAAACTATGTTGACAACACTTGTGTCTACATATCAGTTTCTTCCTCGCTTACGCTCATGGTAAACTATGTTGACGGCACTTGTGTCTACATATCAGTATCTTCCTCGTTTACGCTCATGGCAAACTATGTTGACGACACTTATGTCTACATATCAGTATCTTCCTCGCTTACGCTCATGGCAAACTATGTTGACGGCACTTGTGTCTACATATCAGTATCTTCCTCGTTTACGCTCATGGCAAACTATGTTGACGGCACTTGTGTCTACATATCAGTATATTCCTCGCCTACGCTCATGGCAAACTATGTTGACGACACTTGTGTCTACATATCAGTATCTTCCTCGCTTACGCTCATGGCAAACTATGTTGACGGTACTTGTGTCTACATATCAGTTTCCTCCTCGCTTAAGCTCATGGCATACTATGTTGACGACACTTGTGTCTACATATCAGTATCTTCCTCGCTTACGCTCATGGCAAACTATGTTGACGACACTTGTGTCTACATATCAGTTTCCTCCACGCTTACGCTCATGGCATACTATGTGTAGGACACGTATGTCTACATATCAGTTTCCTCCACGCTTACGCTCATGGCATACTATGTGTAGGACACGTATGTCTACATATCAGTTTCTTCCTCGCTTATGCTCATGGCAAACTATCTTGACAACAGTTGTGTCTTCATATCATTTTCTTCCTCGCTTACGCTCATGGCAAATTTTGTTGACGACAGTTGTGTCTACATATCAGTATCTTCCTCGTTTACGCTCATGGCAAACTATGTTGACGGCACTTGTGTCTACATATCAGTATCTTCCTCGTTTACGCTCATGGCATACTATGTTGACGGCACTTGTGTCTACATATCAGTATCTTCCTCGTTTACGCTCATGGCAAACTATGTTGACAACACTTGTGTCTACATATCAGTATCTTCCTCGCTTACGCTCATGGTAAACTATGTTGACGGCACTTGTGTCTACATATCAGTATCTTCCTCGTTTACGCTCATGGCAAACTATGTTGACGACACTTATGTCTACATATCAGTATCTTCCTCGCTTACGCTCATGGCAAACTATGTTGACGGCACTTGTGTCTACATATCAGTATCTTCCTAGTTTACGCTCATGGCAAACTATGTTGACGGCACTTGTGTCTACATATCAGTATATTCCTCGCCTACGCTCATGGCAAACTATGTTGACGACACTTGTGTCTACATATCAGTATCTTCCTCGCTTACGCTCATGGCAAACTATGTTGACGGCACTTGTGTCTACATATCAGTTTCCTCCTCGCTTACGCTCATGGCATACTATGTGTAGGACACGTATGTCTACATATCAGTTTCTTCCTCGCTTATGCTCATGGCAAACTATGTTGACGGCACTTGTGTCTACATATCAGTTTCCTCCTCGCTTACGCTCATGGCAAACTATGTGTAGGACACGTATGTCTACATATCAGTATCTTCCTCGCTTACGCTCATGGCAAACTATGTTGACGACACTTGTGTCTACATATCAGTATCTTCCTCGCTTACGCTCATGGCAAACTATGTTGACGACACTTGTGTCTACATATCAGTATCTTCCTCGTTTACGCTCATGGCAAACTATGTTGACGGCACTTGTGTCTACATATCAGTATCTTCCTCGCTTACGCTCATGGCAAACTATGTTGACGGCACTTGTGTCTACATATCAGTTTCCTCCTCGCTTACGCTCATGGCATACTATGTGTAGGACACGTAAGTCTACATATCAGTTTCTTCCTCGCTTATGCTCATGGCAAACTATGTTGACGACAGTTGTGTCTTCATATCATTTTCTTCCTCGCTTGCGCTCATGGCAAATTTTGTTGACGACACTTGTGTCTACATATCAGTATCTTCCTCGTTTACGCTCATGGCAAACTATGTTGACGGCACTTGTGTCTACATATCAGTATCTTCCTCGTTTACGCTCATGGCATACTATGTTGACGGCACTTGTGTCTACATATCAGTATCTTCCTCGTTTACGCTCATGGCATACTATGTTGACAACACTTGTGTCTACATATCAGTATCTTCCTCGTTTACGCTCATGGCATACTATGTTGACGACACTTGTGTCTACATATCAGTATCTTCTTCGCTTACGCTCATGGCAAACTATGTTGACAGCACTTGTGTCTACATATCAGTATCTTCCTCGTTTACGCTCATGGCATACTATGTTGACAACACTTGTGTCTACATATCAGTATCTTCCTCGTTTACGCTCATGGCATACTATGTTGACGGCACTTGTGTCTACATACCAGTATCTTCCTCGTTTAAGCTCATGGCATACTATGTTGACAACACTTGTGTCTACATATCAGTATCTTCCTCGTTTACGCTCATGGCATACTATGTTGACGGCACTTGTGTCTACATATCAGTATCTTCCTCGTTTACGCTCATGGCATACTATGTTGACGGCACTTGTGTCTACATATCAGTATCTTCCTCGTTTACGCTCATGGCATACTATGTTGACAACACTTGTGTCTACATATCAGTATCTTCCTCGTTTACGCTCATGGCATACTATGTTGACGACACTTGTGTCTACATATCAGTATCTTCCTCGCTTACGCTCATGGCAAACTATGTTGACAGCACTTGTGTCTACATATCAGTATCTTCCTCGTTTACGCTCATGGCATACTATGTTGACAACACTTGTGTCTACATATCAGTATCTTCCTCGTTTACGCTCATGGCATACTATGTTGACGGCACTTGTGTCTACATACCAGTATCTTCCTCGTTTAAGCTCATGGCATACTATGTTGACAACACTTGTGTCTACATATCAGTATCTTCCTCGTTTACGCTCATGGCATACTATGTTGACGGCACTTGTGTCTACATATCAGTATCTTCCTCGTTTACGCTCATGGCATACTATGTTGACAACACTTGTGTCTACATATCAGTATCTTCCTCGTTTACGCTCATGGCATACTATGTTGACGGCACTTGTGTCTACATATCAGTATCTTCCTCGTTTACGCTCATGGCATACTATGTTGACAACACTTGTGTCTACATATCATTTTCTTACTCGCTTACGCTCATGGCAAATTATGTTAACGTCACTTGTGTCTACATATCAGTTTCTTCCTCGCTTACGCTCATGGCAAACTATGTTGACGGCACTTGTGTCTACATATCAGTATCTTCCTCGTTTACGCTCCTGGCAAACTATGTTGACGGCACTTGTGTCTACATATCAGTATCTTCCTCGCTTACGCTCATGGCAAACTATGTTAACGGCACTTGTGTCTACATTTCAGTATCTTCCTCGTTTACGCTCATGGCATACTATGTTTATGACACTTGTGTCTACATATCAGTATCTTCCTCGTTTACGCTCATGGCAAACTATGTTGACGGCACTTGTGTCTACATATCAGTATCTTCCTCGCCTACGCTCATGGCATACTATGTTTATGACACTTGTGTCTACATATCAGTATCTTCCTCGCTTACGCTCATGGCAAACTATGTTGACGGCACTTGTGTCTACATATCAGTTTCTTCCTCGCTAACGCTCATACTATGTTAACGGCACTTGTGTCTACATATCATTTTCTTACTCGCTTACGCTCATGGCAAATTATGTTAACGTCACTTGTGTCTACATATCAGTATCTTCCTCGCTAACGCTCATACTATGTTAACGGCACTTGTGTCTACATATCATTTTCTTACTCGTTTACGCTCATGGCAAACTATGTTGACGGCACTTGTGTCTACATATCAGTATCTTCCTCGCTTACGCTCATGGCAAACTATGTTGACGACACTTGTGTCTAAATATCAGTTTCTTCCTCGCTTACGCTCATGGCAAACTATGTTGACAACACTTGTGTCTACATATCAGTTTCTTCCTCGCTTACGCTCATGGCAAACTATGTTGACGGCACTTGTGTCTACATATCATTTTCTTCCTCGCTTATGCTCATGGCAAACTATGTTGACGGCACTTGTGTCTACATATCAGTATCTTCCTCGCTTACGCTCATGGCAAACTATGTTAACGTCACTTGTGTCAACATATCAGTATCTTCCTCGCTTACGCTCATGGCAAACTATGTTGACGGCACTTGTGTCTACATATCATTTTCTTCCTCGCTTATGCTCATGGCAAACTATGTTGACGGCACTTGTGTCTACATATCAGTATCTTCCTCGCTTACGCTCATGGCAAACTATGTTGACGGCACTTGTGTCTACATATCAGTATCTTCCTCGCTTACGCTCATGGCAAACTATGTTGACGGCACTTGTGTCTACATATCAGTATCTTCCTCGCTTACGCTCATGGCAAACTATGTTAACGTCACTTGTGTCTACATATCAGTATCTTCCTCGTTTACGCTCATGGCAAACTATGTTGACGGCACTTGTGTCTACATATCAGTATCTTCCTCGCTTACGCTCATGGCAAACTATGTTGACGACACTTGTGTCTAAATATCAGTTTCTTCCTCGCTTACGCTCATGGCAAACTATGTTGACAACACTTGTGTCTACATATCAGTTTCTTCCTCGCTTACGCTCATGGCAAACTATGTTGACGGCACTTGTGTCTACATATCAGTTTCTTCCTCGCTTATGCTCATGGCAAACTATGTTGACGGCACTTGTGTCTACATATCAGTATCTTCCTCGCTTACGCTCATGGCAAACTATGTTAACGTCACTTGTGTCAACATATCAGTATCTTCCTCGCTTACGCTCATGGCAAACTATGTTGACGGCACTTGTGTCTACATATAATTTTCTTCCTCGCTTATGCTCATGGCAAACTATGTTGACGGCACTTGTGTCTACATATCAGTATCTTCCTCGCTTACGCTCATGGCAAACTATGTTGACGGCACTTGTGTCTACATATCAGTATCTTCCTCGCTTACGCTCATGGCAAACTATGTTGACGGCACTTGTGTCTACATATCAGTATCTTCCTCGCTTACGCTCATGGCAAACTATGTTAACGTCACTTGTGTCTACATATCAGTATCTTCCTCGTTTACGCTCATGGCAAACTATGTTAACGTCACTTGTGTCTACATATCAGTTTCTTCCTCGCTTACGCTCATGGCAAACTATGTTAACGTCACTTGTGTCTACATATCAGTATCTTCCTCGTTTACGCTCATGGCAAACTATGTTAACGTCACTTGTGTCTACATATCAGTTTCTTCCTCGCTTACGCTCATGGCAAACTATGTTAACGTCACTTGTGTCTACATATCAGTTTCTTCCTCGCTTACGCTCATGGCAAACTATGTTAACGTCACTTGTGTCTACATATCAGTTTCTTCCTCGCTTATGCTCATGGCAAACTATGTTGACGGCACTTGTGTCTACATATCAGTTTCTTCCTCGTTTACGCTCATGACATACTATGTTGACGACACTTGTGTCTACATATCATTTTCTTCCTCGCTTACGCTCATGGCAAATTTTGTTGACGACAGTTGTGTCTACATATCAGTTTCTTCCTCGCTTACGCTCATGGCAAACTATGTTGACGGCACTTGTGTCTACATATCAGTATCTTCCTCGCTTACGCTCATACTATGTTGACAACACTTGTGTCTACATATCAGTTTCTTCCTCGCTTACGCTCATGGCAAATTATGTTGACGACACTTGTGTCTACATATCATTTTCTTCCTCGCTTACGCTCATGGCAAATTTTGTTGACGACAGTTGTGTCTACATATCAGTTTCTTCCTCGCTTACGCTCATGGCAAACTATGTTGACGGCACTTGTGTCTACATATCAGTTTCCTCCTCGCTTACGCTCATGGCATACTATGTTGACGACAGTTGTGTCTACATATCAGTTTCTTCCTCGCTTACGCTCATGGCAAACTATGTTGACAACACTTGTGTCTACATATCAGTTTCTTCCTCGCTTACGCTCATGTCAAACTATGTTGACGGCACTTGTGTCTACATATCAGTATCTTCCTCGTTTACGCTCATGGCATACTATGTTGACGGCACTTGTGTCTACATATCAGTATCTTCCTCGCTTACGCTCATGGCATACTATGTTGACGACAGTTGTGTCTACATATCAGTTTCTTCCTCGCTTACGCTCATGGCATACTATGTTGACGGCACTTGTGTCTACATATCAGTTTCTTCCTCGCTTACGCTCATGGCAAACTATGTTGACGACAGTTGTGTCTACATATCAGTTTCTTCCTCGCTTACGCTCATGGCAAACTATGTTGACGGCACTTGTGTCTACATATCAGTTTCCTCCTCGCTTACGCTCATGGCATACTATGTTGACGGCACTTGTGTCTACATATCAGTTTCTTCCTCGCTTACGCTCATGGCAAACTATGTTGACGACAGTTGTGTCTACATATCAGTTTCTTCCTCGCTTACGCTCATGGCAAACTATGTTGACGGCACTTGTGTCTACATATCAGTTTCCTCCTCGCTTACGCTCATGGCATACTATGTTGACGGCACTTGTGTCTACATATCAGTTTCTTCCTCGCTTACGCTCATGGCAAACTATGTTGACGACAGTTGTGTCTACATATCAGTTTCTTCCTCGCTTACGCTCATGGCAAACTATGTTGACGGCACTTGTGTCTACATATCAGTATCTTTCTCGCTTATGCTCCTGAATGATTTTTTCGATCATAAAGTATTTTCCATTTTATCATCAATACAACATTAGTACACCATCGAATCACACTTGAATGTAAGATAATGTATGTGCCTTAAAATTTTGATGTTCCACAATTATCAAATTAATGACTTTTTAAATGTATTTTCCCACAAAAAGTGTTCTTTTTCTCAATAAACAATTAGATTAATGATATGGGTTTTTTTTGCCTTTTATTCATTTGCATTCTTTTAACACTAAAATCATAATTATTTCATGTGACTGGATAACTTAAACTCGAACTAATTATTTATTGTTCAAAATGCCCTGTGTCAAAGTATCATCATACTGGGGTTTTTTGGTACCAAGAAGGTTCAATATCTGGAAATGTGAAACTCTATGAATGCACTTCCCGATCAATTTGACTTAAACATGGGAACTAGGTTCTGTCAGATAATACATTGTCGTCTTCGACTTGAATGCAATGACATGAATGCACATAAATATGAACGCTTTATATCTCCATCACCAGCCTGTTCATGCGGCAATAACTATGAGGATTCTAACCATTATTTCCTACTGTGTCCTTTATACAGCAACCTACGTCAAAATATGTACTTCTATACGAAAGGATTTGATTTTGATCTGAAATAGTAACTCTTCCTCAGATAAAAATATTGAATTGTTAAACTCAGTCCACAAGTTTATCAATTTAACAGGCAGATTTGCTTTTGAACAACGTTAATAATATCAAACGTTATTGGCATTGTTTGTTAAGTCAGATTACATCTTTGATATATTGTCAAAATACTGAAGCTGTGTTTGTACAATTTACATGTATACATAATCATCCTATTGTAAATTCATCATGACATTATATTATATTTCTGTATCCGGAGCGGTATTGATATAAGCATTTGCTTGTTTACCAATCCGGTTCCTGCTTTTTTTTGGGAAATAAATATGTTTAAACCATTACAGCTAGTTTTAACTAGATTGGACTACACCATACGTCCCACAACAAAACTGTCATTTACTTTAGTATTTTTTCAACGATAAGCAGCCCTACAGATCTTAATTCCTTCATTACCCTTTCAATGATGTAAGAACGTTTGTTTAATTCTATATATTTTGAGTCATACTTTGTTCTCTTGTCCTTGAACATCCGTCGATGCGGCTGATGACACCAAGGGTGTCTATTCTTCGTTTGTGTAATACTTGTGTTGACAACTAACCTGTGCATATTTGGTTCATAAAATGATATACCATGAACATAATTTTAGAGCACTTTTTAGCTTATTTAGTCTTTTTTTCCATTGTACGTATTTGAAATATCTTTCGACAAATAAAGCTTCTTGAAATTTAAAAGTGTTTTATTTCATTACTGTGGAAGGCGTTTATCCAGATATGTTTTCTTCAAAAAATGTAGTTTCTTCAAGGTTGACTGAACGGCATATGCTATACTACTCTACTAGGAAGTTATGTTTTAAACCTATTTTCTGCATGATATCTTCTCTTGAAAGAGAACATATATGAGTCACAATTACAAAGCAGAAATTTTGTTGAAATGGGTTTACTTATCCTAACGACAAAATCTGTGTACAAAGCGAATGCAATATTAAAAACCAACGACCATGACATTCTCCTGCTAAATAACCCCGTTATCCATGCTTAAAACAAGGTTCCACGAACCTGATTACATCGCCCGAACGCGAAGTGACTTGAGCTTTATGAAGTGGTTACAGTGGCGGATCCAGGGCGGGGAGGGGTTCTAGGGGTCCGGACACCCTCTCACCGACCCTTTTGAAAATCAGTTATAGATTCAGCCTATAAGAGTAATTGAAGGGTCCGAATGACGGGGTATCTAAAACATCAATAAAATTAAGATATTCTGACAGCTAAAATGATTGACTATAAATCAATTATTTCCTTGAAGCCTTGAGTTTGGTTGCAGAATGTATAATCGCGATGAAATCGAGGAGTTTTCGAGTTTGGTTGCAGTCCCTCATAGGCAACTGCAACCAAATTGTTTTCTAGCAAATATCCATCACTTTTCGTGTCTTGACAAACACTAATTTGGTTGCAAAGATTGTAGTTGCTTGTTGAATAGCAAAGAGACAAGTTTGGTTGCAGGAGTTTTATAATTCACCTTATTTGACGTGGAAACAAAAACAAATCCACAGTTCCATTTTGACAGGTTCCCTCTCGCTCTGTTGGTGACGTAATGCCATGCGGTATTTAACGTGTTCTACAGTTGGTTGATTCAGTCTCAAACATTTCCAACAAGTTTTAAATTTTCTAATTTTTGATTGATAATTCATCTTGTTCTGTTTTAGGATAGAAACTATTTGTTAAACTTACTAATTGATGTTTATTTTCTATCAAAATCATTTGGCAAGTAAAGGAATTTGTGACAGCCAATGAGAATCTTTTTGAGGTATGACAACAATTCGAATCTGCTACGGGAGCACGTTGAAACACAGAAATGAAATTTAGGGATTAATTTGGTCAAAGATTGTCTAAGGTACCTACCATGACATGCTGTATAATAGAAATTGTTAAAATATTCAAGGTCAGTGAAATATTTCTATCCATAATGTCAGAAACGATTTCAAAACATGATCTGACATGATCGAAAACCGGACTCGATAGCGATCGGTAAGTTGCGATGTGTAATTGAAATGTAAATAAAAAGCCAGGTAAGTGATCAACAGTTGTCAAATCATCATATATTCCATCTGCAACCAAATTTCTTCAAGCCCAGGCTCTTTTGTTTAATAATTTGGTTGCAGTGTCCTATAGGGGACTGCAACCAAACTCGAAAATTATACGATTTCATTGTGATTAATCTTTCTGCAACCAAATTCAATGGTGTCAATCCATATATCATTGTATAGATAATTATCTCAGCTTTCAGAAACTTCGAAGATGAGTCTTTTTGAAGAGCTAGGTTGCATTTAACAGTCCTTTTTGACACCCCGTCATCCGCACCCTTCTATTACTCTTAGGCCATAGATTCAAGTCAATAGAATAAATAACAATCCCCCCTCCCCCGCTGACAATTTATAATCCGAACCCAAACTCCCCCTTTCAAAACTCCTGTGGCCGTATGCACATCTCAGGCGCAGGCTACGCCAGGCGTAAAGCGTTACGCTAGGCTTAGCAGCGCCTACATTTTACGCGGCATGCACAGCCGTGTCTTAGTCCCGGCGCCGCTAAGTCCGACGTAACAGCTTTACGCCTAGGCGTTAGCGTGCTATAATTAGATTTCGTACGTTTAAACTGGGTTGTATCTGTAAGCGTTCGTATGTACTTTCTATCAACAATTAGAGCACAACTATCTCTACTATCTTGAAGCTGCTAATCGTCATGGTACGACTAGCAAAACGACCTTGATAGAGGACAGAATCAGTACGTGACTACAGTGTGCCTCAATTGTGAAGTTATTAACTCTTTCGCTGCAACCAGTATCTGTGCAACACTTCTCTGTTTTTAAATCCCCTACAGCCTTACAATGACTTTTCCTCCTTGAAGATGTCATGAAGACAAATATATTTGACCCTTGACGTCGTTTGGGTGGAATAGGTGACGGAAACAACATTTAAAGAGATTTAAAGAGACACAGAGTATGTTTATATATGTCAAATTTTGAAATCAATGTTATTACATCGGGAACCACTAACTGTTACTGAAAATAACAAGTTAAAGGTCAATCAGTACATTAGAGCGAAAATACGGCCATTCATTCAAAGTCATGATTGTGATCGAAAACCAAAGTGGCGCGAGCAAATTCGCCAAACGTAATTTTGAAACCTTGTCATAACATGACAGGAAGATATAATCGATTCGATAGTGTTTATAAGGTATTGTAACTAACAGGTAGTTTAATTGGATGCAAAATTTCGAATATTAAACGTATCTGAGATTTTTTCTTGATTTTTCCATTTAAGAGATATTATGCATATAAATGGATATATTTGCAAGTTCAGTGATGAGATATGAACTTCAATCAGCATATTCCATATTTTGTAGCTTATCAAAACCATATAAAATTTTAAGAAAGATGCCCTTTGCACTTTAAAGCAACACAAGACAATAAATTGGGATGGTTTAAGTTCAGGATACTCCATAGAATTTTCACCACAACTATATTTCTGTAAAACAAATTAGAATAAAATACTATACTTATGTACTTTTTGTACTGATCATTACTCCATTTATCACTTGTTCTGGGATTGTGAATTTGCACAAATGTTTGATCAAGATAATTGTAACAGGGTTTGAGGAATGTTTAAAAGAAAATCAACACGCATTTAAACCCAACAAATACTTAAAATCTAAAGCCTTCATTTTAAATGTTATATTGCTTTATATCTTTAAAGACTATTAGAATATGGTAATCAAAGAGCAAAAACTATGTGTTTTAGTCAGGGTTAATACATTCTAGTACGAGAAACATGTTAACACCGTAGATGAAAACATTTTATGAATTAATACCAAAAAATTCTTAATGTGGCCTCTAATCATAAAGGTATCAGAATAGTGTTTAACATAAAAAAAAGAAGTTAAAATTGAAAACATCCTATGGGGTTCGAATATTATTAAGAATTTATAACTTACCAGAATTTCCTAAAATGAACACAAAAATAAAGAGAGGCAAGAGCAGCGAATCCATAGCTGTCTTTCTCGTCGACATTGCGTGCCTACAGGGAAGTAAGTCTGTTTTTAATGACCTATCTATATTTATCATCTTCCTCGTGATGAGCCCTTTAGTAACATATATTTTTGAATACAATCGTAAAACCAGTTTTGTTAGCGTAAAGGCATACCCAATGACAAAGCTGTTGTGTAATGGAGAATGCACGAGGTTAAGTGGATTCGTGAAAATATTCAACTAGATCCTAAGAGGCTCCATCTCCATGTGTGACTTCATGAACGTCGTTTTTAATGTTTTACATGTTTTATTACATTGTACGAACAAAATAAATGCAATTTTCAGTGCTCGCTCATTGGATATCGGACACCATCGTAGGTCACGCTGCAAATGTGTTCATCCATCCATGTGTTTGTCATTCTCTCCCAGCGGCGATGCAATTGACAACTCTTTCAGGTTGAAATGCACGTGCTAGGCATTTCTCCACGTGCACTCTCCGCTTCACCCGTCAAATGAACAATGCAGAGTTCATACTGACAAACAAACTGTCTTCATCTGTGTGCCCTGCATAGCCTAGTGGATAAAAGCGCTGAGTTTGCTTGCGGAGAGTTGTATGTTTGATTATTGACTCATTCAAAAGTGTATTTTCATACAGTCTAAGTAAACCTAGCCACAATATTATCCGTTTTACTCCTATACTGAGTCTAGAAAGGCCCAGTTGAGGGTCGCGTCAGCCGACCTATCGAATTGACCAATCAAAACTCATATTACCAAGCCACAATAGTCTGCCTTCCAACGAATAACGTTGGAGGGTCATATGTCGCAGAAAGGTCGGCTGATGCGACCCTCTACTAGGCTTTGCTAGACTCAGTATAGGAGTGAAACGAATAATATTGAGGCTAAGTTTACTTAACCCGATTTATATTTTAAGAGTGAGTGAGTTATTGTTCTACGCCATTAGCGGCGTTTCGTAATAAGAGATTTTACATTTTTTATTTTTGCAGCATTTGAATAGACGCTATATTTATAAAAAAAAACAAAAAAAAAACATAAAACCCTAACACCCATCAATGCTGGATAGTCCAACAGCAGTGGATTCTTAGATTCTTAAAAATAATAATCCACTGTTAAGACAATAGAGCCGACGTCATCCCAATGGACTGGCCAGTAATAGCTTCTAACTGAGATAAGGTCCGGTAATTATTTTACACACAAGCTAAATACAACATCAATCTCTATTCAAAATGCCATAAGTTTTTAAAAACTTGAGGATGAAACTCATTTCTTTCTATAAATCAAAAGGTTCCCTTAAGTATTTGGGAAAAACTTTGACTGAAATTGGATAAAATAAAGTATGTTTCACGTTTTTATGGCATTTGCACGAGCCTCTCGTGCTTTGCGTGCATTTTTCTGAAATGTACATTGCATGACCATTATCAACAATACATAGTTTAAAGAAAACACACAAGCTAGATATATGTTGATAGTGCGTAATCAAGTCTGTACTTGAATTTATTACCGCATCAAAACGATTTAAACCTTTTTGAGTTTCTAGTATTATTTTCCTGTCCTTTACTGAACCAACACGTTTGCATGAGAATGATTATATGCATACGCATGTTGTGGTTTTGTGGTGCTTGTTATGATATATACTTATGAAATTATAAGACTATATGTTCGTCGCATAAATTATGTTTTTGTCATGGAAAGGCATTCATATAAGCCATTTGCTTGTTTGCCTATCCATTTCTGCATCGTTATAGACATAAATATATTTAAAACACAAGTTTAATATTGTTAGCTCAATTGGCCTGAACTCATCGGGTCAACATTTGTTAGAAAATTGCAACTTTGGTAATCAGACTAAGAAATGTATATACATATATATATTGTAAAAACATACGTTAATACTTTAGTATAAGAAATGTTATTAGAAGTATACAGTCCGTTTGAATCATTTCACGCAAATTTAACAAATCAAAATGGCGGCCCAACTTGAATCTGATTAAAGTGAAACAAAGTATCTTTCTTAAAATTGTATTTGGTTTTGATAAACTACAAAATATCTAATATGCTGATTAAAGTTCATATCTCATAACTGGACTTGCGTATATATCCATTTATGCATGATGTCTCTAAAATTATTGATTTATGGAAAAATTAAGAAAATATCTCAAATACGTTGAATATTCGAAATAATGCATCCAATTAATCTACCTATTAGTTATGATACCTAATAAACACTATCGAATCGAATATATCTCCCTGTCAGCTTATGACAAGGTTTCAAAATTACGTTTGGCGAATTTGCGCGGGCCACTCGAGCCACATTGTCCGGTTTTCGATCAAAATCCCGACTTTGAATGGCCGTATTTTCGCTCTTATGTACTGATTAACCTTTAACTTGTTATTTTCAGTAACAGTTGGTGGTTCCCAATGTAATAACATCGATTTCAAAATTTGACATATGTGATCCTATTAACATACTCTGTGTCTCTTTAAACGGCCTCTTTCGAGCCAAGCATGTAAGCATCTCTCAAACAGACTGGCTGTAAACATGCAATAATTGACCTTCACCATACCACCGGACAAAACCTTTCATGACGCATTCATTTACGGAGGTAGAATCAAGGACAGATGTTAGAAAGCTGGAAATCGGAATTTTCAAGACAGAGAAGTAAATCCTTCGCTTTTATAGACCTCAACATTCAATACGGAAACCTTTTTAACAGATACCTGAACCTGAAATGACAGAAAGGCCTATGGAAAGTTTCGTTGTAGCGTTGCATATGTACGAATTAAAACCGGAAGATACACCAAAACACCTATTGATGAGAGGATATGTTTTAACTGTACACACTCAGTTGAGAATGAATGGCACGTTTTATTCTATATAATGCATTACGTTTAGACCTTTTAATCATTGTAATTTAGTATGCCATAACTGAAATCATTTTACAGATTAACAGAAATTGGTTTTATTAAGTCAAATGCCAAAGTTGTACATTTAACTGACAAAACGTGCAAATTTTTCTTAAAAAGGCGAAATCATGTACTGTCTAAGAAATGATCGGTTTGTCCTTTTGTAATATATGCCTTTTACTATTCAATGTTCAAGCAATTATCAACAGAGAAGCGAGATGGTTATGACTGAGCTAACTCGGGTATGACTGAGCTACCTCTGTGGGGAGAGAATGTTGGATATTATACTGGCGAAATTGTCTGTGTGACTTTTCCAAGCCAATTTCTGTTTTTATTCTTTTCCAAAGCTACCCTCATACAAATGCCACATTGAACTGAAATATATATGAATTATTTTGATAAAAAGTTTTAATGAACGTCACCCAAATTTATTTTGGTGGCAAATGATTAAACGAATTAAAAATTCCGTCACTAGTCAAAGAAAACAAGTGGCTGCACGGACGTTGTCTATTTCATCTTGTGATGTACAGACTTCATGTACGCCATGTTGCTCAGCAACTCTTAAAATTTCACGTTCAGCACACAAAAAAAAAATCCATGGTTCAAGGAGATTGGGAAAATGGAGTGCTCTCCGGTGTCAAACAGATATAATTACCGGCGTTTCGAGGTCGTCAAGTATACTATAATTATTTGTTCATGTAATTTATTTGTTTAAGAAAACAACACTCGGAAATATGTTTACAAAAAAGTTTACAAGGAATCAAAAGAAGCGTGATCCAGTTGTACTGCACGTATTGTAACATGTATATAAATGCAGAAACATGGCGATATTAAAGCTAGATTTCTTGACTTACATATCAGTTAAGTATATGCCGTTATCTACAATTATATACCTCAAGGCCCATTTAACACTATTTGAAGCGAGTTTTTGTTCGGGAGAACATCCGTCGGAATGGAATTGAGAGGGCCTTAGACTGTATAATACCCCGCCGGGAGGGCCTTGCACTGTATAACACCCTGCTGGGAGGGCCTTATACGAAATAATAACATCCAAGGAGGTTATTATTTGTTATGAGGTCCTCCATTTCGCACCTCATAATTTCAAAGACCGGTAAGGTAATCGATCTCAAAAAGTTTCAGAAGCGAAACCGCGGGATTCGAACCCACAACCCTTCGCTCTGTAGCCCAAGACTTATACCATTAGACCACAAAGGATTGGTGAATATGAAGGAATTGTTTTGTGAGGTCTTTGCTGCTCTCCTAGAACTTGATGATATTAAATTGCGCTCTACTGTACACTTTATACGTCAGAGATGTGGTGTATCTCTGTAACAAAAATTAATAACGCCCTTTATATGCTTATGCTATAGCGTTCTGGCAAAATGTCCAAGATAAAACATTTCGTGGCAGAAAATGGGGGATTCGAACACAGAGACACTCACTTCGTAGTCCAAGATTATACCACTAGACAACAAAGGATTGGTAAGTGTGAAGGGATTGACTGTTGATATCTATTCTGCTCTCCTCGAACTTTAAAAGTTTATTTTCACTGTTCACCTTAAATGTTAGAAATGTGATTTTATTTTCGATATATGAAATTTGCAACAACCTCATCCTCTAGCTATAGCGTTCAAGAAAAATTTCTAAATGTAAAATGTAAAAAAGTAGAACATTAGGGATTCGAACCCTCAACCTTTCAAACTGTAGTCCAAGACTGTACCACTAGGCCACAGGGGATTGGTTAGTAATAGGTTATTGACTATTGACGTCTATTCTGCTCTCCTCAAATTTAATGAAATTAATTTGTTGATTTTTTTTGCTTTTAAGTTAAATAAGTGATTAATTCGGTATATAAGATAGATAACACACACATCCTCGGGTGTTATAGCAAACAGAGGCCTTTGCCTACGGGACGACCCTCGTGCGCTGACGCGCACTCGGGTCGTCCCTAGGGCAAAGGCCTCTGTTTGCTATAACACCCTCGTATGCGTGTGTTATCCATAACTAAATCACCCCGTTTATCATACAATGGATAGTGTTATCGGCATAATAAAGCCAACGGATATTTTTGATATATGTTGGGGTCATATACATGTACGGATAGAGATGCAAATATCAAAGGTTAAGGTCGGAACTTCTATTCGAATATTTCGATGAAGTCACAAGCGTTAATTATAATGTCTTGAACACTTGTGGTAACAGGGAGAGACAGGAAAATATAAAAGATAGGCCTACAAGGCATAGACATAACCGTAAGAAAAAACAACAAAACTGTATGGTTCTGTAGCCATATGTATTATTTAGCAGTGCAAAAACACTGCCATCGTAAGTTAAATGAACCGACCGAACAATTTTACTCCAAGGTACCAACATGGGGCCCAAGGTTTCAAAATTACGTTTGGCGAATTTGCGCGGGCCACTCGAGCCACATTGTCCGGTTTTCGATCAAAATCCCGACTTTGAATGGCCGTATTTTCGCTCTTATGTACTGATTAACCTTTAACTTGTTATTTTCAGTAACAGTTGGTGGTTCCCAATGTAATAACATCGATTTCAAAATTTGACATATGTGATCCTATTAACATACTCTGTGTCTCTTTAAACGGCCTCTTTCGAGCCAAGCATGTAAGCATCTCTCAAACAGACTGGCTGTAAACATGCAATAATTGACCTTCACCATACCACCGGACAAAACCTTTCATGACGCATTCATTTACGGAGGTAGAATCAAGGACAGATGTTAGAAAGCTGGAAATCGGAATTTTCAAGACAGAGAAGTAAATCCTTCGCTTTTATAGACCTCAACATTCAATACGGAAACCTTTTTAACAGATACCTGAACCTGAAATGACAGAAAGGCCTATGGAAAGTTTCGTTGTAGCGTTGCATATGTACGAATTAAAACCGGAAGATACACCAAAACACCTATTGATGAGAGGATATGTTTTAACTGTACACACTCAGTTGAGAATGAATGGCACGTTTTATTCTATATAATGCATTACGTTTAGACCTTTTAATCATTGTAATTTAGTATGCCATAACTGAAATCATTTTACAGATTAACAGAAATTGGTTTTATTAAGTCAAATGCCAAAGTTGTACATTTAACTGACAAAACGTGCAAATTTTTCTTAAAAAGGCGAAATCATGTACTGTCTAAGAAATGATCGGTTTGTCCTTTTGTAATATATGCCTTTTACTATTCAATGTTCAAGCAATTATCAACAGAGAAGCGAGATGGTTATGACTGAGCTAACTCGGGTATGACTGAGCTACCTCTGTGGGGAGAGAATGTTGGATATTATACTGGCGAAATTGTCTGTGTGACTTTTCCAAGCCAATTTCTGTTTTTATTCTTTTCCAAAGCTACCCTCATACAAATGCCACATTGAACTGAAATATATATGAATTATTTTGATAAAAAGTTTTAATGAACGTCACCCAAATTTATTTTGGTGGCAAATGATTAAACGAATTAAAAATTCCGTCACTAGTCAAAGAAAACAAGTGGCTGCACGGACGTTGTCTATTTCATCTTGTGATGTACAGACTTCATGTACGCCATGTTGCTCAGCAACTCTTAAAATTTCACGTTCAGCACACAAAAAAAAAATCCATGGTTCAAGGAGATTGGGAAAATGGAGTGCTCTCCGGTGTCAAACAGATATAATTACCGGCGTTTCGAGGTCGTCAAGTATACTATAATTATTTGTTCATGTAATTTATTTGTTTAAGAAAACAACACTCGGAAATATGTTTACAAAAAAGTTTACAAGGAATCAAAAGAAGCGTGATCCAGTTGTACTGCACGTATTGTAACATGTATATAAATGCAGAAACATGGCGATATTAAAGCTAGATTTCTTGACTTACATATCAGTTAAGTATATGCCGTTATCTACAATTATATACCTCAAGGCCCATTTAACACTATTTGAAGCGAGTTTTTGTTCGGGAGAACATCCGTCGGAATGGAATTGAGAGGGCCTTAGACTGTATAATACCCCGCCGGGAGGGCCTTGCACTGTATAACACCCTGCTGGGAGGGCCTTATACGAAATAATAACATCCAAGGAGGTTATTATTTGTTATGAGGTCCTCCATTTCGCACCTCATAATTTCAAAGACCGGTAAGGTAATCGATCTCAAAAAGTTTCAGAAGCGAAACCGCGGGATTCGAACCCACAACCCTTCGCTCTGTAGCCCAAGACTTATACCATTAGACCACAAAGGATTGGTGAATATGAAGGAATTGTTTTGTGAGGTCTTTGCTGCTCTCCTAGAACTTGATGATATTAAATTGCGCTCTACTGTACACTTTATACGTCAGAGATGTGGTGTATCTCTGTAACAAAAATTAATAACGCCCTTTATATGCTTATGCTATAGCGTTCTGGCAAAATGTCCAAGATAAAACATTTCGTGGCAGAAAATGGGGGATTCGAACACAGAGACACTCACTTCGTAGTCCAAGATTATACCACTAGACAACAAAGGATTGGTAAGTGTGAAGGGATTGACTGTTGATATCTATTCTGCTCTCCTCGAACTTTAAAAGTTTATTTTCACTGTTCACCTTAAATGTTAGAAATGTGATTTATTTTCGATATATGAAATTTGCAACAACCTCATCCTCTAGCTATAGCGTTCAAGAAAAATTTCTAAATGTAAAATGTAAAAAAGTAGAACATTAGGGATTCGAACCCTCAACCTTTCAAACTGTAGTCCAAGACTGTACCACTAGGCCACAGGGGATTGGTTAGTAATAGGTTATTGACTATTGACGTCTATTCTGCTCTCCTCAAATTTAATGAAATTAATTTGTTGATTTTTTTTGCTTTTAAGTTAAATAAGTGATTAATTCGGTATATAAGATAGATAACACACACATCCTCGGGTGTTATAGCAAACAGAGGCCTTTGCCTACGGGACGACCCTCGTGCGCTGACGCGCACTCGGGTCGTCCCTAGGGCAAAGGCCTCTGTTTGCTATAACACCCTCGTATGCGTGTGTTATCCATAACTAAATCACCCCGTTTATCATACAATGGATAGTGTTATCGGCATAATAAAGCCAACGGATATTTTTGATATATGTTGGGGTCATATACATGTACGGATAGAGATGCAAATATCAAAGGTTAAGGTCGGAACTTCTATTCGAATATTTCGATGAAGTCACAAGCGTTAATTATAATGTCTTGAACACTTGTGGTAACAGGGAGAGACAGGAAAATATAAAAGATAGGCCTACAAGGCATAGACATAACCGTAAGAAAAAACAACAAAACTGTATGGTTCTGTAGCCATATGTATTATTTAGCAGTGCAAAAACACTGCCATCGTAAGTTAAATGAACCGACCGAACAATTTTACTCCAAGGTACCAACATGGGGCCCAAGGTTTCAAAATTACGTTTGGCGAATTTGCGCGGGCCACTCGAGCCACATTGTCCGGTTTTCGATCAAAATCCCGACTTTGAATGGCCGTATTTTCGCTCTTATGTACTGATTAACCTTTAACTTGTTATTTTCAGTAACAGTTGGTGGTTCCCAATGTAATAACATCGATTTCAAAATTTGACATATGTGATCCTATTAACATACTCTGTGTCTCTTTAAACGGCCTCTTTCGAGCCAAGCATGTAAGCATCTCTCAAACAGACTGGCTGTAAACATGCAATAATTGACCTTCACCATACCACCGGACAAAACCTTTCATGACGCATTCATTTACGGAGGTAGAATCAAGGACAGATGTTAGAAAGCTGGAAATCGGAATTTTCAAGACAGAGAAGTAAATCCTTCGCTTTTATAGACCTCAACATTCAATACGGAAACCTTTTTAACAGATACCTGAACCTGAAATGACAGAAAGGCCTATGGAAAGTTTCGTTGTAGCGTTGCATATGTACGAATTAAAACCGGAAGATACACCAAAACACCTATTGATGAGAGGATATGTTTTAACTGTACACACTCAGTTGAGAATGAATGGCACGTTTTATTCTATATAATGCATTACGTTTAGACCTTTTAATCATTGTAATTTAGTATGCCATAACTGAAATCATTTTACAGATTAACAGAAATTGGTTTTATTAAGTCAAATGCCAAAGTTGTACATTTAACTGACAAAACGTGCAAATTTTTCTTAAAAAGGCGAAATCATGTACTGTCTAAGAAATGATCGGTTTGTCCTTTTGTAATATATGCCTTTTACTATTCAATGTTCAAGCAATTATCAACAGAGAAGCGAGATGGTTATGACTGAGCTAACTCGGGTATGACTGAGCTACCTCTGTGGGGAGAGAATGTTGGATATTATACTGGCGAAATTGTCTGTGTGACTTTTCCAAGCCAATTTCTGTTTTTATTCTTTTCCAAAGCTACCCTCATACAAATGCCACATTGAACTGAAATATATATGAATTATTTTGATAAAAAGTTTTAATGAACGTCACCCAAATTTATTTTGGTGGCAAATGATTAAACGAATTAAAAATTCCGTCACTAGTCAAAGAAAACAAGTGGCTGCACGGACGTTGTCTATTTCATCTTGTGATGTACAGACTTCATGTACGCCATGTTGCTCAGCAACTCTTAAAATTTCACGTTCAGCACACAAAAAAAAAATCCATGGTTCAAGGAGATTGGGAAAATGGAGTGCTCTCCGGTGTCAAACAGATATAATTACCGGCGTTTCGAGGTCGTCAAGTATACTATAATTATTTGTTCATGTAATTTATTTGTTTAAGAAAACAACACTCGGAAATATGTTTACAAAAAAGTTTACAAGGAATCAAAAGAAGCGTGATCCAGTTGTACTGCACGTATTGTAACATGTATATAAATGCAGAAACATGGCGATATTAAAGCTAGATTTCTTGACTTACATATCAGTTAAGTATATGCCGTTATCTACAATTATATACCTCAAGGCCCATTTAACACTATTTGAAGCGAGTTTTTGTTCGGGAGAACATCCGTCGGAATGGAATTGAGAGGGCCTTAGACTGTATAATACCCCGCCGGGAGGGCCTTGCACTGTATAACACCCTGCTGGGAGGGCCTTATACGAAATAATAACATCCAAGGAGGTTATTATTTGTTATGAGGTCCTCCATTTCGCACCTCATAATTTCAAAGACCGGTAAGGTAATCGATCTCAAAAAGTTTCAGAAGCGAAACCGCGGGATTCGAACCCACAACCCTTCGCTCTGTAGCCCAAGACTTATACCATTAGACCACAAAGGATTGGTGAATATGAAGGAATTGTTTTGTGAGGTCTTTGCTGCTCTCCTAGAACTTGATGATATTAAATTGCGCTCTACTGTACACTTTATACGTCAGAGATGTGGTGTATCTCTGTAACAAAAATTAATAACGCCCTTTATATGCTTATGCTATAGCGTTCTGGCAAAATGTCCAAGATAAAACATTTCGTGGCAGAAAATGGGGGATTCGAACACAGAGACACTCACTTCGTAGTCCAAGATTATACCACTAGACAACAAAGGATTGGTAAGTGTGAAGGGATTGACTGTTGATATCTATTCTGCTCTCCTCGAACTTTAAAAGTTTATTTTCACTGTTCACCTTAAATGTTAGAAATGTGATTTATTTTCGATATATGAAATTTGCAACAACCTCATCCTCTAGCTATAGCGTTCAAGAAAAATTTCTAAATGTAAAATGTAAAAAAGTAGAACATTAGGGATTCGAACCCTCAACCTTTCAAACTGTAGTCCAAGACTGTACCACTAGGCCACAGGGGATTGGTTAGTAATAGGTTATTGACTATTGACGTCTATTCTGCTCTCCTCAAATTTAATGAAATTAATTTGTTGATTTTTTTTGCTTTTAAGTTAAATAAGTGATTAATTCGGTATATAAGATAGATAACACACACATCCTCGGGTGTTATAGCAAACAGAGGCCTTTGCCTACGGGACGACCCTCGTGCGCTGACGCGCACTCGGGTCGTCCCTAGGGCAAAGGCCTCTGTTTGCTATAACACCCTCGTATGCGTGTGTTATCCATAACTAAATCACCCCGTTTATCATACAATGGATAGTGTTATCGGCATAATAAAGCCAACGGATATTTTTGATATATGTTGGGGTCATATACATGTACGGATAGAGATGCAAATATCAAAGGTTAAGGTCGGAACTTCTATTCGAATATTTCGATGAAGTCACAAGCGTTAATTATAATGTCTTGAACACTTGTGGTAACAGGGAGAGACAGGAAAATATAAAAGATAGGCCTACAAGGCATAGACATAACCGTAAGAAAAAACAACAAAACTGTATGGTTCTGTAGCCATATGTATTATTTAGCAGTGCAAAAACACTGCCATCGTAAGTTAAATGAACCGACCGAACAATTTTACTCCAAGGTACCAACATGGGGCCCGCTGGCAGATACCCCTACCTATAGGCTATATTTTAGTACAGTGAGGGGTATCTGCCAGCGGGGCCCCATGGGTACCAACGGCGGTTCAATATTCATGTTTAAACAGTCTTCATTACCGTTCTTCAGTGTTCTTTACTCTAGGCTTGTTTAGTTTGGATTAGAGACTGTTCAGCCTATCTTCAAGATTCAGGATTAGCTCTCCGTTAAAGACCGCCCTCACCTATAAATAGTGGACCTCTCCGAAACATGGCAGTAACGTTTTGATTTGAAGTCTCTCTAAACGACTAACATCTGGCTCACTCTTTTTTATATATCTGCTATTCTAGCAAACAGTTTGGGCCAATTTCAGTTACATTTTTCAATGAGATAATAGAGATTTGAAATGCGTTAACACATTGATTTAAAATTGCTTCTTTTAAAAGATATTTCAATTATAAATTCGAAAAATGATTTCTGTTTTAAAATTGTTGACGTTGGAAGAGTACACATTTCAAACTTGTGAGGGGTGGCCGGTAGCGCCTGAGAATGTACACTCGACTGGGCAGAGTAGAAGAATGTAGCCAGATGTTATCAGAGACCATTCCATCTGTCCTGCACAAGTGCTTACGGTGATATATGACAAACAGTCTTGTTAGGGTAGAATGATTATATAGTTTTATTAACTGGTGTAGCATTCAGAGTCGAACAAATAAACTCATTAACATTGACTTATTAACTCATTCACATGATCATTACACATGTATGAACTATATATATACTTTGAAGAGTAATTATTACATGTTATTACTGTTCAGTGTTTTTCTCTATGAAAATAAGGTTGAACCTGAACATGTATTCACATACTCACACCTGTTACACAATCCTTAAGTTACAATTTCAAATGCAAAGTAATCAAAAGTTGCAGATTCTAAATCCATTGTCACATATTTTCCCACATATGTCCAACATAAGATTCTTGTTCGGTTTTCGGCATCCATCTTCTTACTCTTCCTAAAACACAGTTTGGCATAACATCCCTTCTATGCCACCTGTAATATCTCATACGGCGATCTTGACCTAAAGCGGCAGCTTTTCTCTCTACATAACGTGGATCACTCCAAACATTCCTATTCCTCAAAAGAGTCCAAAACCTTTTATAGAGTTCCTTTCTAAAATGTCTGTTTTGAATGCATGGTATAGCATTTTGAACAGGCATCCACGATTGTCTGTAGATTTCACTTGTTATACACGGATTACAAAAGCACTGAGCACATTCGTCGTTTCCACCCTGATCAGCAGCAATGGGGGCGGGGGGAGGGAGGGCTTCAGCCCCCACAGCTTGCTCCTCGCCATCAGCTGCAGCGGTGTCATCCTCATTTAGATGATCATTACCAACTGCATGATCATCATGTGTAGCTCTCATCATTTCCCAACCATGATGTGTGAATATACCCTGTATAACATCCTCCATTTCCTGGGTAACTAACAGACAAAGAACATGACAGTTTTCCATTTCGCAGCTTTTTGAGAAATGAAGAAAATACTTTCACTCAAACCATTTGGTCACATACGTGACCCTTTTATGGCCCATAATGACCTTCTGAAGGAATTGGATAAAAATCTAAAAGAGAAAAACAGTAATTAGTGCCAAACCATTTATACCCCATCATTTCAATGAATCTTCACTATCTTGACACAGAAAATGTGCCATTTACTTGAATGTATTTCCTGTTATGGTCATGACAGATTATCACTATCTTGCTTCTCAGTCAGTTAGTTTTCAACTTCCCCAGGACATAGAGGCAAAATCATTTGCAACCAGTCAATCATGAACCCCGAAAAAAAAGCGTTGTATAACACCAATTCAAGAAAATCTGGCAGACAGGAGAGATTTAATATTGAGTTCCAATGCGGAGCGGAGGTGAAGGAAGGAATAAAGAGAAAGATGGGCCAAGTAAAGGACATACTATCTGAAGGTAAAGCAAATCTTCAGGTTAATAATGTGGACGTTATGGAGAAGATTCTTGATTTCTTCATCGCATCCCACAAGGTGGAAAATGATGATGCAGTGGATCGCCCAGAGCTAACACCAGCATACTGCTCAACTGACAGAGAGAATGTTGACCAGTGTATCTTTGTGACTGCAATACAATCTGTAGAGACACTATCTAATATGATAGCCGACCACACCAGGACCTGTAACAACGCTTCCTATACAACAGTGAAGAAGTACAGCCGAGGACATGTTGTGGTGGTTGATGTCAGGTGTAAAAGTTGCAACTGTGTACTCCACCCTTGGGCCTCATCACCTTATCTTCCCAACCAAAAGTTTCTAGTAAACTACAGAATGGCACATGGATACTTTTGCAGTGGAATGTTAAAAATTCAGTATGAAAGGATGTGTCAAGCAGCCAATTTGGATTATCTGTCCTATTCTTACTTAAATACCAACATGCAAGGAGTAGATCACCTGTACAGCAACTGTGTGAAAGAAGAATACAGAGAAAGCTGCAGTGATGCATTGAGGGAGGAGATCGGGATCACGGCTTTACAATCTGAGAATGAGGAAGCCACCGGAATTGACATCATGACAGATGCAAGGCATGGATGGAGGAAGAATTCCCAACACACTGATGTTGTTTGTATTGGCAGCAACACTCATAAAGTCCTGATTGACGAGATTGTCAGTAAGGAAGATGATCCTGTGTCTCAGCGTCATGAGCGTTTGGGAACTGTACGCATCTATTCCTACCTTGAAACTCATCCTGATGGACCTGTGTATGTAAGGATGCATGCACACGACAGGAACATGTCAGTCAATAAGTATATTCGGTGTGAACAACCACTGACTATCAATCAAAATGATACGTGGCATGCCTTGAAGTCAGTAGAAAAGGAAATGAAAAAAATCACAAGAGGTTCACAACACAGACATGGAGTCACATGGCATGAAGAGCTTAGCGACAAGATATCCTCTGTGAGAACTCATATTCATCATTCACTGAGAAATTCACAGGGAAATGAACTCAAATTTAGATCTTCACTTGACAATATTGTCAATCATTTTGGCAATAGACATGAACAATGCGATCCTTCATCAAGATGTAGAAGTGTGGAGAATTATGAACCATCCAAAATAATCATCACTGATGAAAAAGCTGAAAAAATGTTGTTGAATGCCCTTCAAAATTGTCTGATATATAAGAAGCCTAAAGATTTTTTGTTTGCAACTGACACTTCTTACGTGGAGTCTTTTAATAATGTCATGAATGTTTTTCACAATAAGAGGATATCATTTGGAAGGACAGAATATTTCAGGAGAAGTCACCTGGCTGTGCTGTACTGGAATGAGAATGTGAACAGAGAATCAACTAGTGAGTGGATCCCACCTGCCCGCAGACTCGCGCCACAGTTACACCAGCACAGAAACACAGCTGGCAAAAAACATTTAGTAAAACCAACCTACAGCTATCAAGGACTAATCTGGAATAGATTCATCGGAAAATTCTTTGAATAGACAGGTATGCGCGAAATGGATAGTTCATGTAATTTTCTTAATTTATGTTTTCATTGCAGATGTTTAAAATCAAATCATATAATGTGATTGTATTTCTAGATAATATTGGGCAAAATAACTTTCTCATGTTGTATTGAATTGTTCTTAAAGAGAGTCGGAATTGTTTGAACCCTTACACTAGTATGTTCTTAGATCCTGTCATCATAATGTTAATACAAGTTGTAATGTGTGTACTATTAGAACCTGACAAATATCCAAGTGTGGTACATGGAACTAGAAACCTTCATAAGCGTTCTCATCAAATTTCCAGAATTATTAAAATTGAAAATAAATGAAATAAGGTGCCTAAACATGAGTATATTGTGATTGTATATATTGATTTATGATTGGATATATTTTGATTGTATAGGTATATCTTACATGTGTATATATGTATATGCCAAAAGAAGCAAAATCTTAAGTAATTGTTAAATAATGAATGACAAATAAGATAAGACACAAATTCCACCCAATAAAGAATTTACTAATGCACAGACCTTCTTATTTATTTTCATGAAATGAGACATATATATCAATAATATACCTCACTGTTATTGAACAATATGATTGTTTTCTAACGGAAATATAACCTCATCATACGAAACATACAAATTATCTGGGGCCTGTAGACTATCAGATTACATCTTCATGCCATGTTGAGATAGTGACACACGACACACATGTACCACATAAACACAGATGTTTAACAGGATTCCGTTTCACTCTCCCCTACACTAAAAATGTGATGACCGAGATAAGAATTTACTCCCATGGGAGTAAAAGCGCGGCCTTTAATGTTCGTTGTTTCAACGCGAGCTGCCATTGCAACTTAGCAGAAGGGAAGCAACTCTTGCCCCTAAGTGAAATAGACTAGTGTAGATAACGTGTGTTCGAATCCGTCAAAGACACGTTTAAATGTTTTAACTAGAAAATAATCGTTTTTTAATAGTATTTTGAAAGTTAAAACTTTGGAGTTAAACGGTATCTAAAGGCATTTATAAGGAGGAAATGTATTTTGTCAATTCACTGTCGCAGCCATTACACTGTTCATTTGCATATGCGCGATCCCACCAAAGACCATCTAAAATGTTTTTAGTTTTTAAAATCATCGTATTTTAAGATTTTTTCAATTTCAAAACTTTTGAGTTCTGACAAAACAGCTCAAACGGCAATAAAAGGCATTTATAAGGAGGAAATATATTTTGTCAATTCACTGTCAGAGTCATTGCTCTATTCATTTGCATATATCAATGCTTGCCAAGGCTCGCAAAATACAATGTTTATTCCTAATGCAGAATATTTACGATCCCAAATCACATTCTCATGATAAACTCTATATACGTGAAACTATCAATTGTGCACAGTTTCCACCCCGTCCATTCTGTCCTCAGCCACGTCTAACTCGTTCTCAGTACGACCATAGTCAGTTGTTCGTACGTCCTAATAAGTATAAAATTTTGAAAATGTTCTGATTCAGTTTGTAGTGCGTTCTTTACACAGTCATAAAAGTTCTAATAAGGTCCTCATTGCGTTCTACTCGTTCTTAGTACGTTTGCAAAATTCTCACACAGTTCTTACTGACTTCCTGTTAAGAAATTGGAACATTCTTTGAAGAGGAGACTCAGCATTGCTGAATCATAATAGTTTAATCGTGCATAACGGGATTGCGTTTTGGAAAATTATTAATAGACATGGTTGTAAAAGTTTTCATGTTTCAAGGAAAATAACACGAATTGAAAGCGCAGTATGAACATGAATATGACTAAATAAAAAGTGTTCATTTTGTCTTATGCTTTCTTTCATTAACGTTTCTTTGGCCTTTAATATTCTTTGGAATCGGATATCAAATTAAGGACATAATTTATCTGACTGCAAAGGTGCAAATCAAAATAAACTCTGAAGAATATCAAAAGTCACAGTTAGAGGGGAAGGGTAATTTTGACCCGGAAGCCGAGGTAAGTTTTTCGAGGTGCGATACGGTAAAGATGGCGAGGGGTAGCCGAGACGTGTTCATCGTATCGAACCTAGAGGTTGGTTACGACCTCTCGGTTGCTCTAAAGTCAATGATCTAAAATTCACTCTCTCCGATATTGACCTGATAACCGCGGTGTTTTAAAATTATCCGGTAGTTTATACAATATCAGAATTTAAAATGTTATTTGTTAAATAGAAGATGTGAAAGGTATGTTTTATCACACTTGATTGCTCAGTCATTCTGGCGTCGTTTTGGTCTGTTTTCTCTCACTCCTATTGGTAAATTTACACTCATGCGTTTGCATTCGACATCTTATTCAGAATAAGTCAATGATACGAGATAGTAAAATCTATGCTGCTTAGTTTGTAATTTACAAAGATAAAATTATAACACCACAAAAATGGATATTCGCAGGAGCACTATAAAAAGAATTTCACAGAAAGCAGAGCGTTTTTAAATCACGCACTTTCGTATTTTGTCTTATATATAGGACCCTCGAAAACAATTCAGGGTTTTGTTTGTGTTAAAGGGACAGTAGCACGTTTTTAGGTGGAATATAAGGTGATGTCAGGAAAATGAAATTTAATTGTTCCCATTGAAAGACAATGTATTTAAACTAAATAAAGCAGTAATAATTCAAATATATAACGTTAAGTTTAGCCATGCGATTCCTTTTTCTTTCACAAAATGAATAAAAGGTGTTCACACTTAATGGCCGCCAATAGTTTTTATGTGAATCTTCATACTTTGTCCTCTTGTGTAATGAAATTGTTGACACTGGCAAATAATACATTGTGCATTTTCTTACAATTATCAGTGAAATATTTAAAATATAAAATTATCAAAAAACGTGCTACTCCCCCATTAAAGTGTTGTCTAAACGAATAAACATTGAAAACAATTATGTGATTTTGAGTCGTGGAGAGCTGTGAAAGCCTTCCAAACATCTGACCTATTGAGCTAAAAAGACAATTGAAGCGAATTAACAGTTTCATGATTTTATTGAAACAAATAGCTTAAAGTTAACAGTGTTTAAAACCTACATTGGTCAATAACAATCTGTGTCATGATGTTACTATTGTTTTCCTTCTGTTTGTAGGTTTCTGACCATAATGTAAATATTATGAATAAATATCAAATATACATAGAGTCTTTTGAGTTGAATGACAATCCTTAACAATCAGATTTAAGAAATGATAAAAATATTGCTCTATTTTTAAAAAAAAGTAATCCTTTTTGTTAATGTATATTCAAATCAAACATGCCTATATACATTATGTATATACATCAAAACAGAAAACATGGTAGTAAACAGAAAATCGTAGAATGAACCATGCATATGAATCTCCTAAAAGAGTTAAAAGTAAGTGTCTTTGAAATAAAAAAAGTAAATCCTCCTTTTAACAAAGGAGGGAACAACAGTGACAGGGTGCAGTGATATAATTAAATGATAAAAACAAACTTGTTATTATGTACAATGTAGACCCAACATTTTTAATCTGTTGTCAAATTATGCAAATAGGGTCATGAATGTTCAATGTTATCAAAACCATAATTTGAAACTTGTTGAACCAGGTTCTACACGCTAGAAGGCGGAGCGATACATGTATGTACCGGAAACAGTTAGGGGGTAGTAATTATCAAACATTTAACTATATATGCAATATGTCCAGCCTATTTACTTGAAGACCAATGGAAGACAAAAAGTTGACCATAAAATGGATCCGCTAAAGCATATATAAACAAAAAAAGCTTGAGAATATATACAAATCTGATTACAATAAAGGCAAGAAGGTGTTTTCTCTCCACAATCCTGTGTTTCAAACCCGTTAATACCTTATGCTATAACTTGCATTACCTCTAATATAATTATTATCGTATGACTATATTGCACAATCCATTTTTGATAACCAAGAAAAAAACTTAAAACCAAAAAATTCTGAAATATCAAGTATTTTATCTTATACAAATATGTATGATGGTTTTTGTGTGTAGCGGAATATTATAACATGTAATGTGGAACCATAGACTACCGATTGAAACTGGCCGATGGAGTAAAATTGATAAAATTGAAAGAATTTGTAAACTTTGTAATATCTCCATCGGAGACGAATTTTATTCCTTTTGGCCTGCCCATCCCTTTCAGAGCTGAAAAAGTAAATACCTACCATCATACTATTGTAAATATCCGAGATTTTAATAAATTATTATCCTACCTCAACTTAACATAAGTTGCTACTGATCCGACAGCGGGGAGGAGGGAGGACGAGTCAAGCGTAGAACAGCAGGTCCCTAGAGACATCCTCCCAGAGGGGCGTCCGAGCAGCAGCTGCACAGAGAAGCAGACGGTGAACCCCATAGTGTCGCCAACAACGAAACAACTCAACAGGTGCATTAGTGAGAGGTAACGAAGTAAAAGCGTTCAGCTTACCCTACTTGGACGTTGGGGCAGCTAGCTGTTGGGCTACCACCAACGGTCCAAAGGATTGCAGGCTAGGTCCCGGAGGTAGTGGGAAGCAAAGACAGTGGTAGATCTCCAGAAGCAGCCCTCCATGATCGCTGAAACAGAGCAGTTACGGTGCAAGGCCATCGTAGACGCAAGTGCTCTGATTTCGTGAGGGTTGCTGGCGACAGGATGAGGCAGGCCGGAAGCGTCATATGCAGCCAGGATGACGGTCCGGAGCCACAGTGAGAGGGTGTTCTTGGTCACCTCGCCTTACACCGCCGGTGAGAAGGGGATGAAAAGTCTCTTCCTGGTGCCACGAAGAGAAGCGGCGCGGCTGATATATTCTCGAAGGGCACGCACGGGACACAGGGAGAGTTCCTCAGCCTCCGACGAATGGACGATCTTGGAGAGAGGAGGGACCGTAAAGGTCCTGCCAGGCTGACCAGGAAGCTGGTTCTTGGCGACGAAGTCCCAAAGCAGTCCCAGGTGCACGGATCCCTTCCTGGACTGCTCAAAGCGGATCCTGGTGACATCCAGAGCATGGAGCTCGCTGACACAAGCAGCCGTGGCAAAGGAGAGGAGAAACGCAGTCTTCCTCGAGAGGTGTTGAAAGGAGGCCTCAGCCAGGGGCTCGAAGGGGGCTCCTCGGGGATACTTAAGGATGACGTTGAGGTCCCAGGCTGGCGGACGGAACTTCAGCTTCTGGTCCTCCAGCTTGAAAGACTTGAGGAGGGCCACCAACTCAGGAACCTTGGAGAATTTCCTGTCCGCCTTCACCGCGAGGACCGAGTTGAGAGCTGACAGGTAAGTAGCGATGGTCCCGCCCTTCAGGTGACGCTTCTGACGCAGATGAAGAAGGAAGTTCGCAACAAACTGAGGATCCACAGACATAGGGTCCCGACCGACGTCTCAAAGGACGTCCACTTGTCGTCGTAGAGTGACCTCGTGGATATTCTGTGGGCCTTGGAAATGGCGTTGGCTACACGTCTGGAGTATCCCTTGGCGCGGAGTGATCTCTGAAGATGGTCCAGACGTGTAGATCGTACCTCTCTGGATCCGGATGGAACAGGTGACTGTGCGGATGTAGGAGTAGGTTTCGCCACTGAGGGAGCTGAAGAGGACTTCCTTCGGCGAGTTGAAGAAGATCGGGGAACCACCCTCTCGCTGGCCAGTAGGGCGCGACCAAAGTCAGTCGAAGGCGACGAGTGTTCTTGATCTTTGCGATGACTTTGGACAGGAGAATCGGAGGTGGAAAAGCGTACGTGTCCAGACTCTCCCACGACAAGGACATTGCGTCGACGGGCCACGCTGCTGGGTCCGGGAGAGGCGACACGTACACCGGAAGCTGGTGGTTCTGCTTCGTGGCGAACAGGTCTATGAGAGGGCGGTGGATCTGAGCGCCGATTAGAGCGAAGGCCTCCGGGTTGAGCATCCACTCCGTGGGCAAGGCTTGTCTGGTCTTGAGAGGGCGTCCGCGAGGACGTTCCTGACGCCTGGAATATGACGAGCCCGGATGAGGATCTGATTGTCGTCCAGCAACTGGAAGAGCTGGAGGGCTTGATCTAGCCCGTTGTTCCCTGGTTCTTTATGGTCCAAACGACTGTGGAGTTGTCCGAGGCCAGGAGAAGGCGGGAGCCTCGGAGAACCGGAAGCCAGTGGGACACGGCTAGGATGACTGCCTGCATCTCTAGGCTGTTGGAGTGCCAGGACGTCTGAGGATGCGTCCAAATGCCTGCGGTGGTCTGCTCCCCGAGGTGGGCTCCCCAGCCTTGGAGGGAGGCGTCCACAAAGAGCTCCTGGTCGTGTTGAAGCTCGCGCAAAGAGACGCCTTCGCAGACGTTCGATCGCAGTGTCCACCATCGAAGATACTGGCTGAGGTGCGTTGGTAAGGGAATCCTGGAGGACGTGTCGTCTGACTGGATGAACGGCTTGAGGAACACCTGGAGCGGGCGGATCATCAGCCGACCTCGAAGCGTTAGGGCCTGGGCAGAGGTGAGGAGGCCTAGCAGCGCCTGCAACTCTCTGAGCCGTAGAGGAGACACCAGTACTCGGTGGACGAAGGACTGGATCTTGATCCACCGGTCTGGAGGGACAGACAAGAGGCCTAGGTCTGTCCTGAAGCGTCCCCCGATGAAGGTGAGGTTTTTCAAAGGCGTGAGGTGGGACTTCTCCTTGTTGACGAGCCAACCCAGCTGGTGAAGCAGGCGGAGTGCAAACGCTGACTGTCTGTGTAGCACGTGTGACAACGGGTTGGACATGAGGCAATCGTCGATGTATGGGTCGAAATGGATCCCTCTGAGATGGAGATATCGGCAGATGGGAATGGTGATCCGTGTGAATAACCACGGGGCCGAGGAAATTCCAAACGGGAGGACGCTCCACTGATAGAACTGGCCCTGGAAGATGAACCGGAGGAACTTCCTGTGAGGTGGATAGATCGGGACGTGGAGGTATGCGTCCTGCAGATCGAGGCTGATCATCCAATCCCCGGGGGACAGCTTGGAACGAAGGGTGTCGATGGAGACCATGCGGAAGTGAGACAGGGGCTCCATGAACATCTCGTTGAATGCCGCCATGTTGTGGATCATACGGAGCTTGGTGTAATTCTTCTTCGGTACCAGGAAGATTGGCGAGTAGAACCCTGGGGCGTGTTTAGGTCGCTGCACCAACTCCAGAGCGTTCTTGTCGAGAAGCGTCTTGATGTTGTCGGCTAGAAAACACTCTGGGCTTCGGTATACTCTCGTGCCAGGGGAGTAGAGGTCACGGGAGGAGGACAGGACAGTGCTAACTTGTAGCCTGTCCTCAGGATGTTGGTCACGTAGGGATCTTCCAGGACTTGCCAGTTGGGCCAGAAGGTCCCCAGTCTCCCACCTACCGGAGTGCTGTACACCGGCACAACTGGGGGCGGGAGGGCCCAGTCGCGTAAGGCGTCGGTATCAACGTCTGGAGTAGGGGCGCTTGTTGCCTCTACCTCCACAGCCTCTGGAGTTGTCCTTCCCTCTAGAGGCGTTGGAGCCCTGCCGCTGGTACTGGCTGGGGCCGGAACGGGAGGGCTGTTGCCGCGAGCGTTGGCGCTTGTAGAGCTTAAGTTGCGTGGAGGAGGTCTGGCGACGAAAAGACACCTGGTTGTTCACAAACATCAAGGTCTTGAAGGCGACTTAGGACTGCGCCACAGCAGCTTGCTCCTTGAAGACCTCCGGGATCTTCCCAGCGAAGAGGGTCGGCGCGGTGGGGGGAGCCTGAAGAAGAGGTTTCTTGAATTCAGTCTCCCAGGAGCACTGGTCCAGGAACCTAGCCCGTCTGAGGTGCACCGCAGAACCAAAGCCGCAACGGACGGTATCAAAGATGTTACGGAGGGTACGTCGCTGCCACTGGAAGACTGTGGTCTGGTGGTCAAGTCTTGAGGGGTTGTCCAGGTCTAAGTCAGCCAGAAGGGCCTCTGTAGAAGACAGGAGCATGGAGAGGGGTCTGAAGGTCCTGCAGAAAGATGCCTCCATCGCAGCGATCTTGGCGTCCTGCACCTTGTAGGCATGGGTCAGAGGAGAGGCGAGGCTGCTGATGGCGTCGTCCAAAGAGGCGGCCTTGTCGTACCGGCTTAAGGAGTGGACCTGCAGAGGAGCTGCAGGCTTGGAAAACTTGAGTGAGGAAGAGATGGAGAGCTTTGAGAAGTCGTCTTCCAACGAGGCGATACCATCTAGGACGTCCGGGACGAGCGGGAGTGCCTACGCACTGGGCTGCGAGAGCGGGAGGGCGTAGAGGAGCGTATGCGGCGCCGCTGGCGAGGAGATCTGCTCTTGGAACGAAGAGGGGACCTGGAGTGTCTGGAGGGACAGCGTCCCCTAGGGGGTGAAGGCGAAGGGCGCTGGTCCTGGCGCTGGTCCTGGCGCTGGGCGTTGCGCTGCTCCTGGCGCTGGTCGTTGCGCTGGTCCTGGCGCTGGGTCTATGCGCTGGTCCTGGCGCTGGTCGTTGCGCTGGTCCTGGCGCTTGTCCTGGCGCTGGTCTAGGCGCTGGTCCTGGCGCTGGTTCTGGCGCTGGTCCTGGCGGTGGTAGGAACGCTGATCCTGGCGCTGGTCCTGAAGCTGGTCTGAAGGAGGTGGGAGACGAGCAGCCAAGGCCTTGTCCAGCATTGAGAGGACGGCTTGTTCCAGGCCCAGAGGGACGGCATCAGAAGGAGGAGGCGTAGGGTTCCTGGGAGGCGTAGGGTCCCTCGGGGGTGTAGGATCCCTGGGAGGCGTGGGAGCTCGTGGGGGATCCTGCACAGGAGGTGGAGGCGTCAGCGAGTGGCGAGGGGAGGTGGAAGACATCGAGGTGCGGCGGAGGCGCTGAAGGAAACGCTTCCGGCGAGCAGCCGCGAAGAGCAGGAAGTCCGAGGGTGAGAGAGGACAGCACTCGTCACACCGAGAGGCGATGGAACACGTCCAAGGGAGACAGTCTGGACAGCGAGCGTGAGGGTCTCTGGCCGACTTAGCAGAGGGACACGCACTGAAGGAAGAAAGAACCAAAACCAAACCTTGAATTAGGGAAATTGTGAGCGAAAACAAAACACGTGTTGTCATAACATGTGAGCTAGCAAGAAGTGATTTTGGACTACTTTCTTTCCATGGATAGGACAATCCCGCTCACGCGTAGTGAGCTGGGGCAGCTTACTGGGACTTCTTTCGAAAACTCTCGCGGTATTGTCCATTTCTCATCTAGTACGTGAGTATAGCAACTTATGTTAAGTTGAGGTAGGATAAAAATTTATCTCCCGCATGAAAACCACATATAAACCTTTTTTACCAAAATTATCAAAATTCATAAAAGAAGGTATATGTTGGTTCTAATACAACAAAAAGTTTGAATATCTTTGTATATATATCATATCATATGATTTACTTTATCATGTATATATGATTATTCTTTGAAATTTTTTTATTGTACAATTTATTCAACTTGTTCTCTATGTCACTTATGTGAATTATGAGAAATAAACTTCTGTTCTGTGGAAAACTCGAACTGCGCCCATCCTGAATCCAGAATCAACATTGGAAAATTTTAATTATCGAAACGTTGAATCCGGAGTTTCAAGGATGGACGTTTTCCCTGTGACACTTATAACAGGGTCATTAAATCTAGGAGTCTGCGAAAAAGGTGCTAGATTTCATAATTTAGCTTCTACCAATGATGAAGATTATTGCTTTTCATGGCATTCTCCTGTGGTCAGTAGCAGAAGTCAAAATATCATAAAATTTCCTTCAAAAATCAATGATTCATTTCAGTGGATATAGCGAAATGTTTACAGGCAGACAGAGTTGTGGGAAGATGCCGGACATAATCAATGTCATCGGTTCTTTCTGCCTAGGTTACCATAAAACTGTTCAATGCTGTAATATGCAATATTGCAATGCTTACTTGGTGTAAATATAACTTTCAAAAAATAAATTTAGAAAGGTTTTAAGTTACTTTTTACTGTCAACAAAAACACAAATCAAGTCAACATTGATTTATGAATAAATAACAGATACCAGAAATATGAATGTTGATAATTGTTCCGATAAATCTATATTTCAAATAATTAGTTTATTTTTATTCCATTTTACATGGAACTCAAACTTCAAAAAACAAGTCAGCTCATATTTTAGCTCTTTTATAAGTGATATCTTTGTTTCCAATGCTGACGGACGACAAAAGATAAGAGTATATGCAAATATTAACATAAAAGACAATTCATTACAACGTACTTTTCTGGTAAGTGTCTGTTGCATCCTAAAACCTTCATTTTTACATTGAAAATAAGAAATCACATATTACTTTCTCTAAGTCGTCTATTTAAGAAAAGGGAGATTTTCAGGAATTGTTTCTCTTCCTTGACCTTGGCAAATAAAAATTTTTCATAACATTCCTCATGATTAAAATTCGTCGATTTGCTTTGCTAACATAACATTATCATATTCCCCAAATTCAATTGTGTCCTCTGAAGCAAAAAATGTTGACTTGTCAAAGTTTTATCTCTGCGTTCTTTGCAATTGTAACATTGACATATCCACTGTCGTCATATTTTGTAGCACGGGCCACGGCTTCATCGGTGACTGACATGACATCATCATAAGCCGTGTCTGAGCCATCTTCGATCGGTAGGTCATAAACTGAGTCATGATCAATGTCGTTTCTCTCAGCAGCTTGTCTGGAAACCGGCATATCCCTTAATTCTAGTTCATTATTTTCATTATACGAGTCCTTGTTGGTCAAAGTATTATGTCTTGTTCGATTCCGTCTTCTGAAAGACATATTAGTGCAAATATTTAATTCAAGGAATTTTGAGTTCAGAATATTTTTATTTCAAGGCAGAGTCCTACCAGGATGTGTTTTGTTGACACAAAGTTTAAGAGGATGCAATGACGCATTTCATTCCTTTTCGAATTGTTAAAACTTACATGTAACCCTCGCTTACATATTTGACAATAACTGCGAAAGTATCTTGAAATAATGATAAATATGTATATATATATTGAAAAGATAAGTCAGAAGTTGAATGAATCCATTTTACTGGCTAGTACTTTCAGCTCAATTTAGGAGCATCTTCAGGCCATATACAAATAACGGATATGAACGTCGCCATATATATGTATATATATATATTTTTAAAATAAGTAGAGTTTGTTTCTCACGTGAAGAAAGGTTGTGTATCAGAAATAGTAAACATCAGATGGTTCAGACTGGATCAATCTTCTTTAATACGATTCAAGTAAAAGCAGGGAATTATTCTTGAAGTTTGTTTCCACAAAAAGTAACCCGATAGGACTGTCCCTTTAAGCCTTAATCAATCGTTTCCTAAAATACTTTTAATAGGTTTTATCAAAAGGCCTTACATACTTACGCAGCAGTGTTAATATTAGGTGGTAATCATGTATGGTTTTAAATTTTATGTTTATCACAAACATTCATCTGATAATTATCCCGACATTGCGTTTGACGTCAATACTTTCTACTATAAAAGATGAAGGGAAACTGAGGATATTTCGCCTGAAAATTAGGTAATGAAATTGAGTTCAAAATACTGTAATTGCAGTATCGCATTTGCCATATTAACTCTATCAATGAAGTCATTGCAATATTGACATACACTGTAGTTAATTTGCACAAGAGATAAATGCCATTTAGAAAGTGAACAAATGTATAAATGTTATATTTGGGATGACACTATCTTTAATAGTACAGATTCTTGTACCTTTTCGAGTCGAGTCCCATGCGGGCATACGAACCCACACTCTTAGAGTCAGACAACACTGCCAGCAATGACCATACCAACAGCTAACCAACTCGCCCGTTTCGCCATCCACAAAATGGACGTCCAACAAACTGTTGTTACATTCATTGCCTCTCTGATAAATGTTAATTGGCACAGCTTCCAAAGCTGAATGTAGAGATAAATATTAGAGATAAATGTCACTTAGATAGTTCGAATCCCGAATGGGTCTCGGCCCCAAAAAGTACAAGAAGCTGTAGCATTCAAGATACATTTAGTAATCGTCTTCTTCAAAGTTGTTTGGGTACAGGGTATCATTCTTACATTTAGTATATAAACATTGTACTTACATGTAGCAACAGATGACGAGAACTACAGCTGAGACGAGAAGCAGGAAACCAGCTGATCCCCCTGCAGCTGCGACTATCAGCTTCACATTCACAGTACCTTCAATAGAAATTATATATCCGTAGTCGTGGATGAAATTATCAAGTATCAAGCCACATTCACTGGTAGCCATTTGAAGACCTTTTGATCATTTGTGGTACGGAAGTGGATTCGCGTAGCTGAGCTGATCATGGTACATTAATTTTGTTTAATTATTTTCATGCTGATTGCAAGATTGCTTTATTTTCAAAATAATTGGAAAATAGGCAAGGATGGAAAAGCGCCTTCCCTCTATTTTGGTTCCCTCTAATTTTTAATTTATCAATTAAATGCGATTCCAGTACTGTAAACAGTTATCTACTAGCCTTACCCTGTTCCGCCTTCTATAGACCTCACCAAATTGGGCATTTTCTCGTGACCTTGACCTTGAAAGTTAACAATTTTTCAATCACAACCCGTTTCATAATGGTTCCATTGTTTTACTTCTGTCTCCTAACTCTGACCACATTGGAAAATTATAAAATGACTATTTAATTTAACAGTAATGGTGATTTAACAATAACAGTTATTTATTATAAACTTACATCTGTGACCTGTGTAACCTGAAATACAGGTGCAGGTACCATCCACAGAGCTACAGGTGTTCTAAACATAAACATCTCAGTGGATATCGACTTGAGCTACAACATCGAGATAAACATCTCAGGTGGATATCGACTTGAGCTACAACATCGAGATAAACATCTCAGGTGGATATCGACTTGAGCTACAACATCGAGGCAAACATCTCAGGTGGATATCGACTTGAGCTACAACATCAAGATAAACATCTCAGGTGGATATCGACTTGAGCTACAACATCAAGGCAAACATCTCAGGTGGATATCGACTTGAGCTACAACATCAAGATAAACATCTCAGGTGCATATCGACTTGAGCTACAACATCGAGATAAACATCTCAGGTGGATATCGACTTGAGCTACAACATCGAGGCAAACATCTCAGGTGGATATCGACTTGAGCTACAACATCAAGGCAAACATCTCAGGTGGATATCGACTTGAGCTACAACATCGAGATAAACATCTCAGGTGGATATCGACTTGAGCTACAACATCGAGGCAAACATCTCAGGTGGATATCGACTTGAGCTACAACATCGAGATAAACATCTCAGGTGGATATCGACTTGAGCTACAACATCGAGATAAACATCTCAGGTGGATATCGACTTGAGCTACAACATCGAGGCAAACATCTCAGGTGGATATCGACTTGAGCTACAACATCGAGATAAACATCTCAGGTGGATATCGACTTGAGCTACAACATCGAGGCAAACATCTCAGGTTGATATCGACTTGAGCTACAACATCGAGGCAAACATCTCAGGTGGATATCGACTTGAGCTACAACATCCAGATAAACATCTCAGGTGCATATCGACTTGAGCTACAACATCGAGGCAAACATCTCAGGTGGATATCGACTTGAGCTACAACATCAAGGTAAACATCTCAGGTGGATATCGACTTGAGCTACAACATCGAGATAAACATCTCAGGTGGATATCGACTTGAGCTACAACATCGAGATAAACATCTCAGGTGCATATCGACTTGAGCTACAACATCAAGGCAAACATCTCAGGTGGATATCGACTTGAGCTACAACATCAAGGTAAACATCTCAGGTGGATATCGACTTGAGCTACAACATCGAGATAAACATCTCAGGTGCATATCGACTTGAGCTACAACATCAAGGCAAACATCTCAGGTGGATATCGACTTGAGCTACAACATCGAGATAAACATCTCAGGTGGATATCGACTTGAGCTACAACATCGAGATAAACATCTCAGGTGGATATCGACTTGAGCTACAACATCGAGGCAAACATCTCAGGTGGATATCGACTTGAGCTACAACATCGAGATAAACATCTCAGGTGCATATCGACTTGAGCTACAACATCGAGGCAAACATCTCAGGTGGATATCGACTTGAGCTACAACATCAAGGTAAACATCTCAGGTGGATATCGACTTGAGCTACAACATCGAGATAAACATCTCAGGTGGATATCGACTTGAGCTACAACATCGAGATAAACATCTCAGGTGCATATCGACTTGAGCTACAACATCAAGGCAAACATCTCAGGTGGATATCGACTTGAGCTACAACATCGAGATAAACATCTCAGGTGGATATCGACTTGAGCTACAACATCGAGGCAAACATCTCAGGTGGATATCGACTTGAGCTACAACATCGAGATAAACATCTCAGGTGGATATCGACTTGAGCTACAACATCGAGGCAAACATCTCAGGTTGATATCGACTTGAGCTACAACATCGAGATAAACATCTCAGGTGGATATCGACTTGAGCTACAACATCGAGGCAAACATCTCAGGTGGATATCGACTTGAGCTACAACATCGAGGCAAACATCTCAGGTGGATATCGACTTGAGCTACAACATCGAGGCAAACATCTCAGGTTGATATCGACTTGACCTACAACTTCAAGGTAAACATCTCAGGTGCATATCGACTTGAGCTACAACATCGAGGCAAACATCTCAGGTTGATATCGACTTGAGCTACAACATCGAGGTAAACATCTCAGGTTGATATCGACTTGAGCTACAACATCAAGGTAAACATCTCAGGTTGATATCGACTTGAGCTACAACATCAAGGCAAACATCTCAGGTTGATATCGACTTGAGCTACAACATCGAGGCAAACATCTCAGGTTGATATCGACTTGAGCTACAACATCGAGGCAAACATCTCAGGTGCATATCGACTTGACCTACAACATCGAGGCAAACATCTAAGGTGGATATCGACTTGAGCTACAACATCGAGGCAAACATCTAAGGTGGATATCGACTTGAGCTACAACATCGAGGCAAACATCTCAGGTTGATATCGACTTGAGCTACAACATCAAGGTAAACACCTCAGGTGGATATCAACTTGACCTACAACATCGAGGCAAACATCTAAGGTGGATATCGACTTGAGCTACAACATCGAGGCAAACATCTAAGGTGGATATCGACTTGAGCTACAACATCGAGGCAAACACCTCAGGTGGATATCGACTTGACCTACAACATCGAGGCAAACATCTAAGGTGGATATCGACTTGACCTACAACATCGAGGCAAACATCTAAGGTGGATATCGACTTGAGCTACAACATCGAGGCAAACATCTCAGGTTGATATCGACTTGAGCTACAACATTGAGGCAAACATCTCAGGTGCATATCGACTTGAGCTAAAACATCAAGGTAAACATCTCAGGTGGATATCGACTTGAGCTACAACATCAAGGTAAACATCTCAGGTGGATATCGACTTGAGCTACAACATCAAGGTAAACATCTCAGGTGGATATCGACTTGAGCTAAAACATCAAGGTAAACATCTCAGGTGGATATCGACTTGAGCTACAACATCAAGGTAAACATCTCAGGTTGATATCGACTTGAGCTACAACATCAAGGTAAACATCTCAGGTGGATATCGACTTGAGCTACAACATCGAGGCAAACATCTCAGGTGGATATCGAGCTACAACATCGAGATAGACATCTCAGGTGGATATCGACTTGAGCTACAACATCAAGGTAAACATATCAGGTGGATATCGACTTGAGCTACAACATCGAGGCAAACATCTCAGGTGGATATCGAGCTACAACATCGAGATAAACATCTAAGGTGGATATCGACTTGAGCTACAACATCAAGGTAAACATATCAGGTGGATATCGACTTGAGCTACAACAGCGAGGCAAACATCTAAGGTGGATATCGACTTGAGCTACAACAGCGAGGCAAACATCTCAGGTGGATATCAACTTGAGCTACAACATCGAGATAAACATCTCAGGTGGATATCGACTTGAGCTACAACATCGAGGTAAACATATCAGGTGGATATCGACTTGAGCTACAACATCGAGGCAAACATCTCAGGTGGATATCGACTTGAGCTACAACATCGAGATAAACATCTCAGGTGGATATCGACTTGAGCTACAACATCGAGGCAAACATCTCAGGTGGATATCGACTTGAGCTACAACATCGAGATAAACATCTCAGGTGGATATCGACTTGAGCTACAACATCGAGATAAACATCTCAGGTGGATATCGACTTGAGCTACAACATCGAGGCAAACATCTCAGGTGGATATCGACTTGAGCTACAACATCGAGGCAAACATCTCAGGTGGATATCGACTTGAGCTACAACATCAAGATAAACATCTCAGGTGGATATCGACTTGAGCTACAACATCGAGATAAACATCTCAGGTGGATATCGACTTGAGCTACAACATCGAGATAAACATCTCAGGTGGATATCGACTTGAGCTACAACATCGAGATAAACATCTCAGGTGGATATCGACTTGAGCTACAACATCGAGGCAAACATCTCAGGTGGATATCGACTTGAGCTACAACATCGAGGCAAACATCTCAGGTGGATATCGACTCTATGAAAACCGAGATGAGTCTGATTCAGTGGGGAGTCCCTTTCCTCAGCTCAACGACGTGAAGGGAAACGTGATCATACGTGCAGTCACTATTAATATGAAAATTTACATTGCTCCTTTTCCACGTCCTAAGATATGCTCAAAGCGCTGCAAACATCATTACCCTGAAGGATTGAACTTTAATAGCTGCTACGACCACGACTACGACCTACTGTCGGGTAAAACGTTTTACAGCTGGATGGACTAAGTGCAATATGGGTGACGTGCCTTGCTGAGGGAAACAACACAGGATGAGACCCAGGTCACATTTTTTTTCTTGTCTCCACCGAGGTCCGATCCTTGGGTTCTGGTGTGAGAGGCCAGCATACGAATCACTACACCCCCGTGCTCTACCCAGTTTCAAAACCAACATCATTGGTCATCCAGGCAGTAACTTTCTATAAAGATAGATTTCTAATGTCAACATCTTGCCATTACCTTCCAGATTGCCTGACATAAATCCTATTGAACACTTGTTGCACCATCTGTTTAAACGTTTAAATGTCAAATTTTCATATTTTTAACCATAATATATGTGTAATAACGGGTTGAATTTTTCTGAATATCTTCATGAGATAGTGTTGGTTATTTGAAACAAGTGTTGTGTAACCAGTTGAAAGTTATTCAACGAGTGTTGTGTTAACAAAGCAGGTTATTCAACGATTGTGACGTCATAATGCCGTACTACTTTTGCAATCAGCTGATCGGGTGCACCGAACCCCCCGCCGCTTCAAATTTTAAATTTATCATATTTTTTCCAATTTCGTATTTTCCCTCAAAATAAAATTGCATCATATCAAAGATATATGTGCAAAATTATCAAACCAATATTCGCGATCCGATGTCGGCTATTTCATCACTAAATAACAAATATACCTTGTCTACATTTAGTTTGGAAAGACTTATCTCCCTTTTGTTTTCAGCAGACGCGTTTTGTCAACACTGATCTTTGAAAGTTTGAGAGAAAGCCGAGAGTTTAGAAACGGTTCAGGGTTTTGTTAAGATGCAGTTTCATTTATAATATGAACATCGCTTTAAATAATCAACCATTATCAACATTCATCTAGTAACGTTTAGCAAAGACGGTTGAACCGTTCAAAAAAAAAATATTTCTAGGTGTAGGTAAATATGCCTCAAATATAGCTATTTTAGGTGAAACTGGACGTCATTGTATGTTTGTTCAGAGCCAAATGAGAGCGATAAAATTTTGGTTAAAATTATTGCATATGGAAATTGTAGATATCCCAAATAATGCTACTATTTCCTTAAAAGATTAGATGACCAAGGTAAACATAGTTGGGTGTCGGATGTTAAAAAATGTTTAACTCTTAACGGTTTTTCATATGTTTGGGTTTACCAAAATATTGGTGATGTAAATATATTTATGCATCAATTTCTGGAAAGATCAAAAGATATTGCTTCTCAAAATTGGTTCGCAAAATTGTCTGCTTCTAATTATTTATCCCACTATTCAGATGTTAAATCTTTACTAAATGTTGAAAGATATGTTTTTTCTTTACATGATAAATCTCTTAGAAGAGCACTCTGTAAATTTAGGATTAGTTTACATAATTTTAATGTACAATTTTTATGTAAAAATTCACAAGATGTTCAAAAAAGTATTTGTCAATGCTGTAATAAGGGCTGTATTGAAGATGAACAACATGTCTTTTTCGCTTGTGATCGTTACAAGATTTGACGAGCGCTTTATATGGAACAATTGCGAGATGTTTATGCTGGTCCTATTACACTGCCAAATATTCTGAATTGTCAAAATGAAAGTGTTATAAAATTAACCTCTGTATATCTTTGTAAACTTTTTAGACTTAGATTAAGAAACACGTGACTCTGTTTATTATGTTAACTCCATTGTAACATAGGCCATATGGCCCACATTACTGAATTAAATCTGTCTGTCTGTCTGTCTGTTAAAGTATTTGCTAATGTTTTGGTTTTGGATAATTCTGTCGATAAATTGTTCACAAATGATTGTTTAAAAGTAAGATTTTATTAAGAGATGAAGATGATGCTAACGGAAAACGGGACTATGTTTTTTCTTTTGCGAACACAGAGGTAGCTCGCCAGTGTATAATTATGCAACTATGTCGCGCATGGTTTGATCTTGGTTTCAAAGAAATAGAAAATACCTTTTGTATGTAATAAATAGATCACAAAACGAGTGAGTGTTGAACATCGAAAATATTTTCAAAGTTTTGATTTATTCACTCGCTTTCGCTCGTGAATAAATCAAAACATTTCAAAATATCTCGTTGAAATATTTTCGATATTCAATACTCACTCGTTTTGTAATCTCTATTCATTCAAGGCATGCGTTTCTTTTTTTGAGAGAGGGTAGATGAAATGTAAGTGTTTCATAAAATCTTCCTTTTATTGTATTACCAAAAGGTACCTACTTTGATTACAATTATCCCCTGTCCATCCAGGTAGACACTCACAGGACCCGCTGAGCCTGTCACATATGTCCCCTCTGCAGCCACTGGAACACTGCTGGATGCAGTTGGGTCCGTAGAATCCACCGGAACAAGCTGTCAATAAAATTATGTAGATATATTAAATTTTCCGGCAATCCAAATGGTTGACAGTTGGTTAGCTACGCGACAGAAAGTCAAACACTCGAGCCGAAATTCCGTTCATGATTGTAGATTTTTGTCCCCATTTCATTTAAAGCCAAGTTGTAAAAATGTACCTGTGGATAGTTAAATGTGGAAAATGAATTGACTGGTTGATTTTGCCACATGTCGTTATAACCCGAGAAAAACAATATCGACCTCGGATTTCGTTCTCGGTAAAAAGTGTTTATTTCAGGTCCTTAAAAGAGTTTAAAAGTATAGTACAACTGCAGACTGTGATACGAAAACTGTCAAGTAACTATATCACTTTTTAATATTGAACTTGTTCAAATATTTTCACTAGTAATTGCCATCTTTTACATCATATAAGCAAGTCTTACATCGCTACGTAAAACAATATTTATACAGAGGATTGTAAGTAACAAAGAATGAGATATCCAAAGTTGAATACTGTCCACAATCTAAGCTTTACAAAACTACATAAGATATCTTGAAGTAAGAATACACACTTTGAGTACATTTGGTTCCTGTGAATCCTGCCCTACAGGAACAGCTTCCGTCTTCCTTGTTACAGGATCCGTCCACACAGCCAGGACTGCAGGACTTGGTGCAGTAGGAGCCGTAGCTTCCAGATGGACATGCTGTAGGAAAGAAAAGATCCGGGGGGGGGGGGGGGGGGAGGGGGGGCGTTTAGTGCATGTCCCTTTTCGATAAGTTCAGCGTGAATGTATCTACCTCATATGACCCTTTGACTGGCTTTTGTTCCGATAACTCCAATCTCTGGTTGAACCTCATCACGCCTTGCTGATTAAGAGTCGTTTTCGGCATTCTCTGTGACCTTTCATCTTCCATTTAAACAATCAATATTATTTGTCTAGTCACAAAGCATGTTCCTGTTTCTACCGTATGTGAAGGTTAGTTAACAATAGCTCTTTAAAGCAGAAGCTGAATTGCGTCATCTATGTAATTAAAACACGTTAAACAGGCAAATCGGATGGCCCTTGCCTTCCGAGTAATGCGATGTTTGCCTTTGATGAATTGGACAATATTTGACATATTTAACAAGCAAATTTGGAGCTAACCTGTTTGGACCTAGGTTTTTTGAGGCAATCACTTTAACACAAGATCTAACCACATACCAAGTTGTCATTTGTCACATTAGGTTTGATAGATTTGGAGACTAAGGCTGGAAGAAGGCCTTCATTCCTTAGTTCAAGTTCAAATATTTCCATGTAAACCCGAACAACATATTCAGATTAACCAATGTAGCAAAGGGTATCGCTTCACCGCTAGATTTAACCATATACCAAGTTTTGACACACACTATTTTTATCAATTTAGGATAGAGGTAAAAAAAGGGGCTCACAACCCATTTCACTATGTTCAAATTGATTCCATGAAAACCATAAAAAATCAGAATAACTAAAGTACCAAAGGGCAGCACTTCTTGATTTAACCATATACCAAGTTTTGACACAAATTGTTAGTTTATAAAATTTAGAAAAGGACCTCACAACACATATTCATGTTCAAATTGTTTCCACGAAAACCAGAAAAAATAGAGCCAGTGGCTCTGTAGCTCATCAGGCTTCATATCAATTTTGCTTTAGGGTATGGCAAATGTGGTTCCTCCCTTACTTTGGACCACAGGGTCACCAAATGTACAATTTGGATTCCTCCTTATATTTTTTAACTTAGGAGTTTTCACACAAAGTTTCAACTTTCTAGGCCTGATGCTTCTTGAGAAAAAGATGAAATTAGGTTAGAGTGTGTGGCCCCTGAGGCCCTTATTAGGGGCCACAGGGCCACAAAAGCTATAAAGCATAATCCTCACTAGTGAAAGAGTATATTCACAAGGTTTCAGCTTTCTGGGCCTATTGCTTCTGGAGAAGGACGTGAAAATAGGTTGTAAGGGTGTGGTCCCTCTGGCCCTTAATAAGGGTCAAAGGGCCACCAAAGCTACAATTTATAATCCTCAATAGTCAAGGAGTATGTACACCAAGTTTCAGCTTTCTAGGCCTTATGGTTCTGGAGAATAGATGAAAATAGGTTTTTAGGGCTTTGCCCCTGTGGCCCTTATTAGGGGTCACAGGGCCACCAAAGCTACAATTTATAATCCCCACTACTAAAGGAGTCTGTACACCAAGTTTAAGCTTTCTAGGCCTTATCCTTTTGTAGAAGAAGATGAAAATAGGTTTTTAGGGCTTTGCCCCTGTGGCCCTTATTAGGGGTCAAAGGACCAACAAAGCTACAATTTATAATCCCCACTAGTCAAGGAATCTGTAAACCAAGTTTCAGCTTTCTAGGCCTTGTGGTTCTGGAAAAGAAGATGAAAATAGGTTTTTAGGGCGTGGCCCCTGTGGCCCTTATTAGGGGCCACAGGGCCACCAAAGCTACAATTTATAATCTTCACTAGTCAAGGAGTCTGTACACCAAGTTTCAGCTTTCTAGGCCTTGTGGTTCTGGAGAAGAAGATGAAAATAGGTTTTTAGGGCTTTGCCCCTGTGGCCCTTTTTAGGGGTCACAGGGCCACCAAAGCTACAATTTATAATCCCCACTACTAAAGGAGTCTGTACACCAAGTTTCAGCTTTCTAGGCCTTATCCTTTTGTAGAAGAAGATGAAAATAGGTTTTTAGGGCGTGGCCCCTGTGGCCCTTATTAGGGGCCACAGGGCCACCAAAGCTACAATTTATAATCTTCACTAGTCAAGGAATCTGTACACCAAGTTTCAGCTTTCTAGGCCTTGTGGTTCTGGAGAAGAATATGAAAATAGGTTGTTAGGGAGTGGCCCCTGTGGCCCTTATTAGGGGCCACAGGGCCACCAAACCTACAATTTATAATCTTCACTAGTCAAGGAGTCTGTACACCAAGTTTCAGCTTTCTAGGCCTTGTGGTTCTGGAGAAGAAGATGAAAATAGGTTTTTAGGGCGTGGCCCCTGTGGCCCTTATTAGGGGCCACAGGGCCACCAAACCTACAATTTTTAATCTTTACTAGTCAAGGATTCTGTACACAAAGTTTCAGCTTTCTAGGCCTTATGGTTCTGGAGAAGAAGTCGAAATTCCACAAAGTTTACGGACGGATGGACGGACGGACGGACGCCGGACACCATGCCATGCCATAAGCCCATCGGGCCTTACAGGCCAGATGAGCTAAAAATCAGAATAACCAAAGTACCAAAAGGCACCACTTCTAAATCTAACCACATACAAAGTTGTTCTCGTAAATTTGTTAATAGAGTGGAGGAAAAAGGCCTGAAAAGGACACTACTCCCCAATATGCACTGAGTTCAAATTTTTGCCATGAAAACTAGAAAAAATACCCATTCAGAATAAGCAAAGTCGCAAAATTCCACAACTCCATCACTAGATCTAACGACATACAAAGTTTCATAAAACATATATTGAACGGTTTTGAAATATGGCAAGAAAACAAAATCATTTTTAGAGCCGAAAACTTTATATCCCGATACCCAAGCAAAGCTTTGCAGGGGAGGGGGGGGGAGCAATAAAAATAAGTAAATACTGTATATCATACCCGAGTCACAAGTCGCCCCCGTCCACCCAGGCCTGCAGGTACATCTCCCTGTATCTTTGGAACACACGTCAGAGCACCCGGAACTACATCGAGATGAACAGTTCTGTCCGTGGTATCCATCACAGCATTCTGAAAATATCAGCTTAATTTCATACCGAATTCTAAGAAAATGTTTAGAAACACTGCAAAAAAGAATATGACTTAACCTAAACAATATTTGTCATTCATTGCAACAGTGAAACATTCTAAGCATATCTGAACCAATGATATTTGGTCCACAATTTACTTCGGAGACTGGTCATACTGCTTCAAAGGGATATCTATAACCATAGTAAAACTGGAAAAACAGTTTAAAACTTAAAGTGTAATTGTCTATAAAAAAGCAAAAATCAGAAACGAATAGATGAATATTGTCATCAGCCATGTGCAGGGATGTGGATTCCAGTGTCAATTGCAACTGATTTATTAGCGCAACTGTTTAAAATTTAATGTCATACAAGCGTTTCGAAAAGAACCAGGTTTTACCAAATGCTTAAGTCGATGGTTAAACTTAAGAAATCGGGATGGAAACACAAATATGACCGCCACTAATTAACAATTTTCAGAAAATGTTTTCCACCAAGTTAGATAAATTAGTTGACGATGTAACACTACTAAGCATTTGGGGTAAAAAAGATAGCCACCTCAATGGTAATAAAACAATTATTTGGGCAGTATTTCAGTTGATACATTAATCTGTATAGTCTGTTTATTACGTCACTCCCGCGCGTGTTTTATGGCCCCTGACCCAGGTGTGTTTTTCACAGCCGATAATTACGCTGTCTTAATGAAAGGCTAATTCAAGGTGTTTATTGGACAAATTAACAAAAATCAAGACCAGTTTTTATTTTGTTGTAAAATCTTTGAACGAAAATCGATAAGTGATAAATTCAAGGTAAGTGGATGTTTAATGTGAATAGACGTTCCACATGTGTTGTTCTTGCCGCAGCAGCAACCTGGACTGAGCAGTCATTGGGTAGGGTAATCGCTTAGTTAATCCACAGTTGAATCATGTTACCATCATGGATTGACAGAGAAAATAATTTCATACCCACGTCACAATTTGAACCCATTAATCCGGACTTGCAGATACAGCTTCCCGTTTCCTTAAAACATCTTTCATCGCACCCAGAGTTGCAACGAGATGTACAGTTCTGCCCATAGTATCCATCGATACATTCTGAAAAATATCAGCTGTATTGCAGACAACCTTTTTAAAAATAAATTCGATGTCTAGGTAAAACATCAGAAATTTGATGTCGATTTATGTTTGATTTTGTTTCCATATTTATTGAATGGTAAAGGTTATTGTCAAAAGAAGGCGTAAGATGCAGACAAAAATATGGTCTTCTCAATGTCAGTTAAAAAAATATGGTTGTAAAGTAATTTTTCCTGATGCCAATAGTAAGCTACATAAGCACAGGCTTAGACAGTGAATATGAATAAAATACGGAAGCCATGGGTAGTTAACTTCGATTGATGCAATCAAATTATTCGCTAACCACACAAAACACGGCCAGAAAAAACTTATTGTCAGGAAATACAAATAGAAATACAAAGGATTTGCTGTCATTAGATGGGAGGGTCATAGGCAACAGTACCAACAATAGAGCTGTGAGTGTCATAGGCAACAGTACCAACATTAGAGCTGTGTGTGTCATAGGCAACAGTATCAACATTAGAGCTGTGGATGTCATAGGCAACAGTACCAACATTAGAGCTGTGTGTGTCATAGGCAACAGTACCAACATTAGAGCTGTGGATGTCATAGGCAACAGTACCAACATAAGAGCTGTGTGTGTCATAGGCAACAGTACCAACATTAGAGATGTGTGTGTCATAGGCAACAGTACCAACATAAGAGCTGTGTGTGTCATAGGCAACAGTACCAACATTAGAGCTGTGTGTGTCATAGGCAACAGTACCAACATTAGAGCTGTGGATGTCATAGGCAACAGTACCAACATTAGAGCTGTGTGTGTCATAGGCAACAGTACCAACATTAGAGCTGTGTGTGTCATAGGCAACAGTACCAACATAAGAGATGTGTGTGTCATAGGCAACAGTATCAACATTAGAGCTGTGGATGTCATAGGCAACAGTACCAACATTAGAGCTGTGTGTGTCATAGGCAACAGTACCAACATTAGAGCTGTGGATGTCATAGGCAACAGTACCAACATAAGAGATGTGTGTGTCATAGGCAACAGTATCAACATTAGAGCTGTGTGTGTCATAGGCAACAGTACCAACATAAGAGCTGTGTGTGTCATAGGCAACAGTACCAACATTAGAGCTGTGAGTCTCATAGGCAACAGTACCAACATTAGAGCTGTGTGTGTCATAGGCAACAGTACCAACATCAGAGCTGTGTGTGTCATAGGCAACAGTACCAACATTAGAGCTGTGTGTGTCATAGGCAACAGTATCAACATTAGAGCTGTGGATGTCATAGGCAACAGTACCAACATTAGAGCTGTGTGTCATAGGCAACAGTATCAACATTAGAGCTGTGTGTGTCATAGGCAACAGTACCAACATAAGAGCTGTGTGTGTCATAGGCAACAGTACCAACATTAGAGCTGTGTGTGTCATAGGCAACAGTACCAACATTAGAGCTGTGGATGTCATAGGCAACAGTACCAACATTAGAGCTGTGTGTGTCATAGGCAACAGTACCAACATTAGAGCTGTGAGTGTCATAGGCAACAGTACCAACATTAGAGCTGTGAGTGTCATAGGCAACAGTACCAACATTAGAGCTGTGTGTGTCATAGCCAACAGTACCAACATTAGAGCTGTGAGTGTCATAGGCAACAGTACCAACATTAGAGCTGTGAGTGTCATAGGCAACAGTACCAACATTAGAGCTGTGAGTGTCATAGGCAACAGTACCAACATTACAGTACCTTCACACTTGGCTCCCGTCCATTGCGACGACGTGCATGTACATCTGCCTGTTTCTCTGTTACAAACGTTACAGCACCCGGAACTACAACGGGAAATACAGTTACGTCCGTAGTACCCTGTTCGGCATACTGAAAATTAACGCCAGATTATGAACATTTAAGCAAGAAACTATACATAGATTCAACTAAGTTTTGTCAACATATTAAGACAATCACAAAACTTCCTATTTCTGTAAAGACTTTTCAGAATGATAAGTAGTATCCATCACTGCATTCTGAAGATATCAGCTTAATTTCATACTTATTTCTGAGAAAATGTTGAGGAAGACTGCAAAAAGAATATTACTTAACCTAAACAATATTTGTCATTCATTGAATGGTGAAACATCGTTATTAGATCTGAACCAATGATTTTCGCTCCACAGGTTACCTCTGAGAATGGTCATACCGTTTCAAAGGGTTAACCGTAGTCATTGAATTTGATTCAACATAGTTAACTATACGAAACGTTTACCGTCTCCGTATATATTATTAAATTTTTAAGGTATGATGATAATGAAAATAAAATGCCTTATGAATAATCAACACTTGTGCATGTTAAAGCAAACAGTTTTATTTGTATTTTGTATCAAGCACCGGACGTTCACTATGCAATGGATGAAGATCAACCCTTCAGAATACTCTTTTAGGGTCACAGTTAAAGAGCAATTAACAATATCTCATATACCCATCCCCAAATTACAATGATAATTGTTTTCAAGGAACATTTTAAAACGGTTATATATGTTCTCGAAAGCCAAATTAAAACTTCCATTTTACACGTGTGCTAGTTATTTTGCCGATCAATCAATATGTAACTGTCATTCTGACTACTGTCAATAAGTTTCCAAAATCACGGTTGACTGATTGACGTGTGTCATTGTCCGGTTTCCGATCTTAATCCAGACTTCAATCCTTCCTCGTCACTTTACAACGTCATTCAGCTTTAAAATGATAATCTGCCGCAACCGTCGATATATCTCGACCAAATGATACTATTGGTTTGAATATGTGACCCCAACAACTCTCAGAGCACATGGCTCTTTAAGCGTTTGCCCCAAGGGTCAATTGAAGATTACTTCTGCTGTAACCTTTAGCGTGAGTTCTGCGAAAAGTGACCATCCTTGAGCATCTTTTGACTGAGGTCTCTTATCATAAGAATGTTGAATATGGTACCTTGATCACAGGTATGTCCATCCCATCCAGGTCTGCAGGAACATCTCCCTGTATGTTTGTTACAGACAGAAGCGCACCCGGGACTACATCGAGAAGAACAGTTCCATCTGTAGTATCCATCTCTGCATTCTGAAAACAACAGCATAATTGAAATTATCATACAATGGATAGTGTTCTCAGCATATTAAAGCCAACGGATATTTTCGGTATCCATAGGGCGTGGCTAAAGGTCATATATGGATACCGATGCAAATTTCAAAGGTCAAGGTCGGAACTTCTTTCGAAAATTCCGATGACGTCACAAGCGTTAACATTTTGAACACCTTTAGTAACGGAGAGAGACATTACAAATATGAATGATATATTGCATAGATATTGATCTAAGAAATAACAACAACACTGCAAGAATATTTGAATGAAGCCGACTAAACAATATTACTCACAGGAACCAGAGGCAGTTCAAGTCTCATGTTCAAACACTTCATTTACCTATCTGCGGTGTCCTTTGCTTTAATATTGTATAGGAGAAATAAAAAGGGGATATTTCAACCAAATAATTAATATTGTTTAGTTTTGATTGGGAAGTCCACAGACTATCATCTAGTTTAGCTCTCCGGCCATCAGTGTTCGTTCAATGGTTGTTTTAACGCAAGCTGCCATTGTCAAGTAGCCGAAGGGAAGCAACTCTTGCCCCTGAGTGAGATTTCCTCGTAACTCTCGATGACATCGGAAAAAAAAAAACGTCAATTCGATCCCACCAACGACCATCTAAAATGTTTTTAGTTTTTGAAATCATTGTATTTTATAGATTTTTCAAATTTCAAAACTTTTGAGTAATGTGACAAAACAGCTCAAACGGCAATAAAAGGCATTAATAAGGGGGAATTATATTTTGTCAATTTACTGTCAGAGTCATTGCTCTATTCATTTGCATATATCAATGCTTGCCAAGGCTAGCAAAATACAATGTTTATTCCTAATGCAGGATATTTACGATCCCAAAACACACTCGCATGATAACCTCTATAAATTCCTCTAAGGAAAATAGATAACAACATGTTTGATATATAGCGAGTTTTGTATTTTTGTATTTAAGTAATATTTTGCAGGTCCAAAGATTCGTTTGCGTGGCTTCTTTGTCGATATTCCTTATAAAATTATATTTTACAAATGTTATGCTAACGTTAACAGTAGATAATTATTACAAATAAAATACAAATTGGAAATAAGTTAGATGATATGATCAATATAGCAACTTAAGGTTTGTTTTTGATAAGATGTATGCTATGAAGAAACAATATGTTTTGTTTCATTATGACAAGGTATGATTGATTTGATTTAACTGTCCATTGTATATTATTATATATTGATTAATGGTTCATGCATTGTACAAATATGTAGATTTTGTATTTGCTACATGAACCACAGGTCTCCAGCCTATACTTATTGAATTGATTGCATGCTTAAGTAATTTTTATGTTACCATCGCACAGACTTCCTGTCCATCCGGTTGTACACTCGCAGGAACGATTCAGCACATCGCATGTGTCCGGTTTACACCCGTTTGAACATTCAGTGCAGTCCATGCTTTCAGAGGGACATGCTAAAGTGGGAAAAAAAGTCATACATTTACAAAAAACATTCTCTTTGACACGGTAAAACATGTTTGCAAACAAAAAGAAGTCAAATTGGATTGATTACTCTACAGACAGGCATTTTAAGATACAGCTACTTACTTTAAGTCTATCAACCTACCTGCAAAAAATAGTGCAAATATTATGCAAAAAAGAATTAGTCATTACTGAAGTTTAAGTTCGTTAACAAATTGGTCTGTCTTACCTGACAGTTAATGGTAACAATTTTGGCAGGTCATTAAATTGACCAGAGGTCAAAACAATATTTTTTACTTTTCTCTACAAAATCCCTCAGAAGAAATTGACAGCTTTAAACTCAGGTCATAACTTTTTTTATGCATTAAGTAAATTTTATTTTACTGATGCGTTTCTAACTAAATATTTAAGTAGAAATTATGTTAATCAGATTTTCTAAAATACTACCCTTTCCGTTTATCCCATCATGCCAACGCTTTAAATAAAACATTCACAAAAGACTAGACAATTTAAATTTAAAGTTTAAATTTTTCTCATTGATTCTTTGTCAGTTCTGTTGAAGTTTTGTGACAAAGCAAAACACAATTAAAATATTTTCACTAAGATACACGAGCAAGTGAACAAACTAAAGGTACACAGGTGTGCAGGCTTGTGACATGCAAAGGTGAATTAGATAAGTCTTCCATATCTTTACAGGTTATACATGTATTCAGTTTGAGGACAGGTAGTGCAGTGTGCCAAAAAGAAATCCCAAATATTGATATTTTTTCCCCAAGAAAGCTGTCCGATGTACCATAAAACGAGAGAGTTGACAAAACAAATTTTAGGTAATGGGTGTTTGATATATATGATAGAATGTGTTAATAATCACACGAATAGAGAAAAAAACGAATCTAATATATCATTATATTTTTCTTACACAATAATCTGTAAGCTATGGTGAAACCACTCCTTGTTCTACTACCATCTGACCTAAACTGTACATCCAATGTTTCATCGAATGGATCTGAAAGAGGAAATAGAAAGTGTATTTGAAACATGTCAAACTTGTAAAAAGAAAATTCCTTCATGAGATCAAGGTTATCAACACTCATTAATGTCTGAAGAACAAAGGGTTCAAGTTATTCCATCTAATCAAAAAGCGTTTTAATGAAACAGTCCCTTAGAAATTTGTTACAATATTTCATAGTCTTAAATGATCGACAGGCTAACTTATAAGAATTTTATATACCACTTACAAAAGACTTTCGTTGAGTTAATATAAGTCCCAGAAAAAGTTCTTCTGCCAATGGTAAGACGGTCATGGAAGGGTTCAGTTGCAAAAGCAACAAACGTGAACTCCTATTCATGGTTGGACTTCCATTGATTGTATATGCGCATCGAGCATTATTTGGATAGGTTGTTGTGCCTGGAACTACAGGGCTGCGGATTTCTCCAACATCTGTTGTGAAGGTTGTATTACATCCATCTGCAAACATAATTAGTTACAATTCCATGACACCAACATTTGAAATCATTCAAGCGGAAAAGAAATATTTTATATTATTGACTTGAAGCATATTCAAAGAAATGAATTACAAATAGAGACATGTCTGAATATATTTTAATGATGACAGTCCTTACAATGGTTATGACAACATATACATAAAGAAAAAAGTTATGCACCCCCTACATTCAAAAGACAAAGCTGATGCATGACAAAGTTATGATACTTTGAATGATTATATCACTCTTAAAGGAAAATGCTAAATTTTTAAATAGTTTCTTCAAAGAGAATTAAAATCATTGACGTTGACGTTTTATAAAATTATGACTGAATTTAGACTATAGATATATAGGACTAGCTCCAAAACTGATAAAAATAGAGCCATTGGCTCTGTAGCTGATCAGGCTGTATATTTGATTTTGCTTTAGGGTGTGGCCAATGTGTTTCCCCCCTTAGTAGGGGCTACAAGGTCACAAAATCTACAATTATTAATCTTCACTAGTCAAGGAGTCTGTACACTATGTTTAAGCTTTCTAGGCCTTATGGTTCTGGAGAAGAAGATGAAAATAGGTTTTTAGGGCGAAATTCCACAAAGCTTACGGACGGACGCCGGACACCATGCCATGCCATAAGCCAATCGGGCCTTACAGGCCAAATGAGCTAAAAATTGGGTCCATCAGATATCAAAAACAACATTTGTGTTACAGACTTGACTGTCACTCATCACACCATGTTTTATCTTTTAAAATAAGGAAGCCGCTGGTCGTTGAAATGACATCCCTATTTTAACCAGTGATTGTCAATTATTGAGTAAAAATGCTATAATCATGCGATTTTCGAATAACTTTGAGAATCTTTTGAAATCAATGATCTAAGTAAATATTTCTCACCAATTTTAAGGGACCTTGACATTTGTATTGAGTATGTGTATTTTTAATAATTTGCGACTTTGACGATTATTTGTAGTTTCACTAGTGACAACAAGGCCAATACTAAAGTTTGACAACTTGACTTGAAACAAAGCAATTACCAATATTACAACTACCAATTACCACTTTAATTTTTCAGGATAATGTAACTTGGTTCTTGACATAGAAATACAACAACTTCAACAATGTGAATACCAAAAGATTCGAAACGTGATCTGAATGAAGTGTTCTGACCTAAACTGCTTTATCATGGTTTATCACATCATACCATTATTTCTGTTACTACATAATGTCTTCTTTTTAACTTTTTATCCTGAAAAGGCGTTGGGGTGCTCAATTCTTTTCTTTTTATATATAAGAATGATGTCGATATAAAGGATGTTACCACTCAAAGGAGATGAAACTGACTATTTGTCAAGATTTCATCCGATGAATAAAACTGGCAGGTTCTTAAAAATGCTCAAATTCACAATTGTGTAAGGACATTAATCCTGCGGTTCTATTTATTGATATAAAAATGACACATTAAAAAAAGGGTTATCGGCTTGAACTACTTTCCACTAACTAGTAATAACTAACTGGTACACATTGACATTTACTGACTGGTTTGAAGGGAATCGCAAACATAATTCGTTCGCATTATAAAATATAAACTCCATCGTTTCTGCATTAATAACATACAACCCGAACGCAACTTTGAAGTAATTGGTTGGGGCCGAAAGCACCAACTATAACTCTTGATATTTTCAAAGGGAAGCCGCGCCAATCACATGTGCTGTCTATGACCAAATCAAATGACCAATGAATAGAGCATTAGCAGAAAATGCATTACGTCACCATGTGGGTAATACAAAATATTTGGCACATTAAACTGTGGAATATGATTTCACTTTAAATGTCATATTAAAAGAGTAATAATATTTTCCATTCAAGACGCTGATAAATGTTAACAGAGTCAATCAAAAACAACTTCATATGAAGAAGAGCTAGTCTACATTTGTTCCAGATAAAACATTATTTACATTCAATAATCGCAAAATCTACTTTTTCATAACCCACACAATTTAATTTCGCTAATTTGGCTAGCCTAGCGATTTAAAAGGTATGTTTCTGTAAGTACGCTGGTGAAATTGAAATAAGACTAATACTAGGTAATAGGTGGAGCATTTATTACTTTGCTTTATAATTTATTCCTTATTTCTTATGACATTCTTCAATGACACGCTTGATGTACATTGTGGTCATTGTAACAGTTTGTGGTCATTTGATTGACTGAAACAAAAGAAAGATAAACTTATACTAGATGGGTCATTCTCATGAAAAGGATACAATTCTTGTCCCGAAGACTTTGTAAATAAATGTATTGTTTTATCTTCGAAAAACTTCCATATCCTTGTAGATTACACCTACTTTTAACCTGTTGATGGCTTAAACGGTGTTAATATTGTGTTTTTCAATGATTTTTTTTTCACTAAAATGCAACAAAATACTAAATTTTTGCTGTCCACACACCAACTGCTAATGTTCAAAAGCTTAGAAAATCTATATGTAATTGCTTTTATGTATATATTTACATGTTTTGATACAACATGAACTCGTAAGAATGCATTGTTGGTTAAAACCTATTTCATTTCTATTATTTGAGTACTTTTTGTAACAAAAATATGCCTGTCCCTCGAGTTCATGTCTCTGGTGTTACCATCATATAAAAGTGGGCAATTAATGTTTCCCTTCAAGGGTATAACCCATATTTGGCAATGATTTCACTTCTTGTCATAGGGTTGACAGGGTGCCATGAGGTTTGAGAGGTACTAAAGAGGGAAAGACTCCAAAGTTGCCGATATCAAGTTTGCTTTATACAGGCCAGATGAGCTAAAAATGGAACTGATGTTACCTATTGCAAGAAAACCTATAAAAAAATTACAAAACAAATGTAACGATTTCGGAATAAATTTCCTTACCCAAATGATTTATTATTATTCAACACTTTCTTGATCGCCAATATTAGACAGTGAAAGAAGTCCACACTAAAATATACAAGGAGAAATAAATTTGGCATAGACTGTCATCAAATGGAGAAAAGTAGGTTTTTAAGATTCTGACCCCTGTGACCCTATTTGGGGTCATGGGGTCACGAAACCTTTAGTTTAGAATCCCCATTGGCCAAGGAGTCTACATGCAGTCTTTCAGCTCAATAGACCTTTTGGAACTGAAGATGATGATGAAAATAAGTTTTTAAGGTTGTGACCCCTGTGACCCTATTTGGGGTCACAGGGTCACGAAATCTACAATTTAGTATCCCCATTGGCCAAGGAGTCTGCACATATAATTTCAGCTCTCTAGACCTTTTGGAACTTGAGAAGAAGATGAAAATAGGTTTTTAAGGTTGTGACCCCTGTGACCCTATTTGGGGTCACAGGGTGACCAACGTTACAAATTAGAATCCCAATTGGCCAAGGAGTCTGCACATATCATTTTTAACTCTCTAGTCCTTTTGGAACTGGAGAAGAAGATGAGAATTGGTTTTTAAGGTTGTGACCCCTGTGACCCTATTTGGGGTCATTGGGTCACGAAATCTACAGTTAAGAATCCCCATTGGCCAAGGAGTCTGCACATATAATTTTCAACTCTCTAGTCCTTTTAGAACTGGAGAAGAAGATAAAAATAGGTTTTTAAGGTTGTGACTCCTGTGACCCTATTTGGGGTCATGGGGTCACGAAATCTACAATTAAGAATCCCCATTGGCCAAGGAGTCTGCACATATCATTTTCAACTCTCTTGTCCTTTTGGAACTGGAGAAGAAGATGAAAATTGGTTTTTAAGGTTGTGACCCCTGTGACCCTATTTTGGGTCACAGGGTCACGAAATCTACAATTAAGAATCCCCATTGGCCAAGGAATCTGCACATATCATTTTGAACTCTCTAGTCCTTTTGGAACTGGAGAAGAAGATGAAAATAGGTTTTTAAAGTTGTGACCCCTGTGACCCTATTTGGGGTCACCAAAGTTACAAATTAGAATCTCCATATGCTAAGGTACCTGTACACAAAATTTCAGCTCTCTAGTGTGTATGGTTCATGAGGAGAAGTCGAAAGTGTCAAAAGTTTACGGACGGACGGACGCCGGACGACGGGCCATGCCATAAGCCCATCTGGACTTTCAGTCCTGATGAGCTAAAAATGTAAGTTTTTGTCTATGGTGTTACCATCTCTGGTGTTACCATCAAACATGGTAACACCATAGACCCATTTTAGTAACACCATAGACAAATTGTGAGATAAATTTGTTAAAATGATGCACCTAAAATAAATTGTTGCAAACTAATTTACTATACACTTTCAACATATGTTTCCCATAAGAATGGTGCTTGTATTTTATTAGTTGCTTACATAGAAAGATGACAATGTATGAAATTTGTCAGCTGTAACACCATAGACAAAACTTTAGTAACACCACAGACAAAAAACAGTAATGAACACAGTTCTATTTTTGTAAATATATCCACTGACAGAACAACGTTATGTTTTGTTCATAAATAATCTGTTTGACAAAGTTACCCACATATCTATTCCGAAAATTTGGATAATATTGCACAAAGGTAACACCACAGACAGGTAACACCAGAGATATTTATTCCAAAAATTATGTTTCATTATCATTTAAAATGATATTGGGCAAATGTTATTTCATTAATGTTAACGTTTAATCATTCCAGGATGTTGGTAATTGTGCTATTATCTAATATAGCTTGCTGCAGCGCTTGCGAGTTGTATAATTTGGTTCAATGGTAACACCACAGACAAAATTCAGTAACACCACAGACAAAATCCAGTAACACCACAGAAAATGCACTCTCAGATTCGCTTTTATATACTCAACAAATGTATTTAAAAGATAAAATATACAAATATATACTTTGTGTTCATCCGGATACTTAGTTTAGACATTTAGAATTTAATCAAACTCAACATATAGATATATTAACAAGAAAAGGTTAAACCAGAGATATATAGAGAATCTCACCCAAGTGTCTTCTGATATCAAATATATCAACACAAGTTGATAAAAGTAACAAATATCCAAGGCTTGCCGAGGATATTTTACTTTTATCAACGAGTGTTGATATATTTGATATCAGAAGACACGAGGGTGAGATTCTATTTATCATCCAAAATCATATTTCATCACATTTGCATGAAAATGTACACCTTTTAACACTGCATAGCTCTGAAACGCCTAAACCAGTGATGTCATACCACTGTGACGTCATGGTGTTCATGACGTCATAGCATTGTGACGTCATTGTGTTTATGACGTCATAGCTTTGTGACGTCATTTCTAATGATGCCAAACGTTTGTGATGTCATGTCCCTTTTGTTGACAGGGCATTGTTTAAAATCTACTGTCAAAGCGATATCTCCTACTGGAGATATCTCTTCATCTTCCACAAGCGATATCTCCTGTGGAACACAGTTTTGGATGATAAATCTATTTTATAGCATTTACCAATGTCTGTGGTGTTACTGGTTTTTTTTCATAATTTTAGCATATTATGGTTATCAACAACAAAATATGAATTAGAAGATTTCTAAAATGGCATGATCATACCTTTTATCCGGCCAAACGAGGTCATTCATTATGACCGGGGAATTCCCCTTTATGACATGCGGTCGTTGATTGGCTGAATCATTATCGTGTTCCTATCGAGCAATGAGCTGTTTTGTCTTAGAGAAATGTTTTCGAATCTAAAATGACCCAGCGGAATAGAATTGAACAATCATTATGTTTTATCAGATGAAACAAAATTAACACTCATTGTCGTGTAGCTTCAGATTTTCAAATTCTGTATAGTATAGTTTTGTAACCAAAATGTTTTATACAATCTTCATTTATGCTTAAGTAACATCACAACAGTACAGTATTGAATAAGTTGGTTTAAACATATATATGCATGTTAAGGTGATCGGAAAAAAAGTAACAGGAAAAAAAGTAATGTTAATCATACATGAAATAGGATACGCAAATAACCAATAGGCTTATTCAAATGCGTGTCCTTCAGAAAACAAAGATAATATGCGGATAATAACATCATATCGATGAACACAATCCGTACATAGGTAACAATTTGAAAAATAGATTTTAAAGATATCACTCATTTTAGAATAATAATCGGTCTTGAATAACTTCAACAAAATATACTTGTTTTGAACTGGCAGAATCCTCTTCTTACATGTGAGTGCACCCGTTCAATTGTGTAGTTTTTTAAGATAACAGAATAAATAGCTATTATCCTACGGCAATGTTCTAACTTTCTGGCTGCAGCCTCAAATAAAAAAATAAATCAAAGTTAAGTCAAGAGAGTCTATTACTCTTGTTGATAAATTGGTGTAATAGTTAAATCTTACTGTTTTCCAAGATAGTCAGATAGATAGTTGCCGAATAAAATCATCCTTATGTCAAATCAAACTTCAATACTAGGCATACCCAGCAACATCTGCAAACTTATTACGTACCAAAAATTAAAACATTCACTCATATATCTTCGTGAGTTTATCATGAGGTAATGGACAAATTTTTAGAGTTCACTATCACATGCCAAGTCGATGAAAAATGTCCGTTGAGGATAAAAGGTTGATTATAAGATTATAGGTAAAAAAGTACCAGAAAAAAAAGTCCTCAGGAAAAAGTCCTTTTATCGTAAAAACAGATTACATTGATCTTGACATCAAAGTTTTTGTAAAGAATGCATCCTTGAGTATTAATAATTGAAAACTTTGTTTGTTTTAACTGAGAAAGTAATCTTTGCAAATGATATCGTAATGAAAGTATGAAGTGTTTATGTATAATGACTTTAAATACATGGATTAAATTATTAAATTTAACCAAGAAGGATGTTACGATAACTAATTAAGGATTAAAATTGAGAGCTTATAATTGTATTGAAGATCTTAACGACTTGAATGTGTGATTTTAGCTGACTGGATCAAAGCAGTTCTGCATTGTCATGTGAGTTTAGCTGAGTTAATCAAAGAAGGCTACTCTATCAGGAGATGCGAGAACTAACAATGTTTGTGAAGGGTGGAACACCTAAAGTTCTTCAACTTGGTTGGGCACCACCACCAAAGTGCCTGGCGAACCATCGATTGGTTAAAAAATGATAAATTTGTTGATGTTATGTTGAAATATTAATGTGATTCAGAAATGTCACAAATATCACGATATCATAAATGTATGTTGAATCATATACAAAGTACATGTAAATAAACTTTAATCAAAATCTTTGGGTTTTACAAATAGGACTTTTTTACTAGGCAAAATTAGGACTTTTTACCGGGACTTTTTTATCGAACACCGATTATAACCTTTCATAAAGATTTTTTTATGGATGAGCGTTGCTGTTGTTAAATTGAGTTAAGATTTAATCTTTGTCTAAATGTTTCAAATAGATCAAATATTTATCATCTTTCTTTAACAGGTATCATAAACAGTAATGTCTCCTCGGATTTCAGGCAGTCAGTGAAATAAACAGGATAATTTCCCGGGTGATCACTCATTTCTGCCTTTTAATGAACTGAAACATCTTTATCATATCAAGGACACAGTCCTTGAATATAATAAGATGATTTTGAAAATCCCTAAAACTTGGAAAAATACCCTTTTAGCTCATGAAACTTGCACACAAAACCTTACATTAAACCAAACTCTCCAAGAATTACTCTCACAAAAGAAATTAAGAATGTAGGAATTTTTATGATAAGCTTATTTCTGATGACACACCACTTAAAGTTTGTCAAAAGTGGGAGAGACAACTGAATTTAGATATTTCATGGAAAGATGTGTTTAAGAAATATAGAAATTGCACTAAGGATGTTAAACTTTTAGACTTTCAATATAGATTCATTAATAGAGCAATTTACACTAGAAAAGAGCTGTTGCAAATGAAAATAGTAGATACAAATATATGCTCTTTTTGTGGTACTGAACCTGAAAACCTTGAGCATGTTTTTATTAAATGTACACACATGAATTTTGGAGAAAGGTTGAAAACTTTATTACTCCACATATCCCATACTTTGATATTATCTCTGACCTTGATATTCTCTTTTGCAACAGCCAGATCAGTCTTTTATTTTCACACAGCCAAAAAATATATTCATATCACCAGTATCAAACAAAATAAATTATCAATTGACAGTTTTGGAAATATTCTCAAGGATGTTGTTAAAGTTGAAAAAATTATTGCATGTAAACAATGTACTTTACCTTCATTTCATGCCAAATGGAAAACCTTTATCAATGTGTTATGATTGCATATATTGCACCCATGCAGCCAATATTTTAAGGGCGCTTCATCATATAACAATGTAATACATGACCACAGGCCTCCGTAGCAGATAGGTGTTTGTATATATATCTATATATACACACACCTATCTGCTACGGAGGCCTGTGTACTTATGTGAATGAAATATATATAAACAGAATTAAAGCATGATGGAATTCGAAGCTGGTTAATTAATTAAATTGATAATTACCGAAGTTTTAAGGACTCGCACGCTGGAGCTTGAGAAAACATGGAAAACATGCTTAGAATAGAGTGACCTCCCTTTCCCTACACAGCGGTAATCACACTTAGTGCCTAAAGCGCACATAAAATGTCTATTTTGACGCTTACAATGTACCACGTAATATAGTTAACGATGTCACTAAATGGTAACGTTGAAAACATGTTTTTATAATCAGAGCTACTGAAAATGACGCGTGCTATATTTAGAATATGACGTATATCGTTGGTTCCAAACTTGAACTGCTTAGCTCAGTCAGGGAAGCATAATACATATGTTCTAACATCCCTGGCTCAGTGGATAACGGCTTCGGATCATGAGGACCCAGGATCGAATCCCGTCAGATGATCGGAGAGTATTTTTTTAGTATCTGTAATACTTCTGTTAATAATCGTGGCTTCTGGGAGATAAAGCGATAGCGCCTAGGAGATATCGTTTTGGCAGTACATTTGGCCCGTACACTTTGCACAATATCGGACTGTTGCGTGGAGCGCGGTGGTGTAGTGGTTAGCGTGTCTGCCTCTCACGCCAACGACCCGGGTTCGAATCCCAGTGGAGACTCAAAAGATTTGTGACTTGGGTGTAGTGTCCTCCTTCATCCACATTGCACTCAGTCCACCTAGCTGTACAATGGGTACCTGGTTATACGGTTGTACTGTCCGAAAGGACTCTCAGCGCAGCCAAGCAGCTTTGAAAAAGTACAATCCAATAGTGCACATTTGTGAATCGTCGGTGAACAACTCGTAAAAGATGGATACTTGACGTAAAACTTATCATTATTATTATTATTATTGTCAACGCTGTCCCACTGTCTTGGAAATCTAGTATTGTTGTGTTCAGAGATGTACATTTTTCTCTGAGATGTGAAAAAGAGTGACTTTGGATGATAAATAGAATATCACCCTCGTGTCGTCTGATATAAAATATCATAATACTCGCTGATAAATGTAGAAAAAATCAAAACTTTCCTAAACTCATATTGATAGAAATTAATTTTGTGAAAGTAACTTTGATTGATTGATTAATACTCGTGCTTATATTAGTGCTGGTACCCAGTGTTGTGACTGTTCACTAATCACCCAAATTGGTTGACTAATCACAACCTTCATATGTGGCACCAACCATGGCTTTTCTTGATAGATTTCAGGCTACACGCGGCATTCCGACTTCTCTGTTGGAAGGACGTGTCAGATTCACATTAGAATTAGATAGTTTTTCTCCAACATTTTGATTAGATTACTTTGTGGGCAATTGTTACTAACAATAATTATTGCAATAGGATTGCAATTGCAAAACACTTTCAGGCTAATTTGTATTAGAAAGAATCTTAGAAAGATCCTAGTACTCTGGTAGTAGGCCTACTACCGATAGAGTAGGGCTACCTTTATCCAGTGTATATTCTGTTGTAGACAGTTAACATATATGTAAATAATATCTCGGGTTTCGCATATTAGGTTTCTTTTCTCATTTCCATCAGTATTTTCGTCAGTTAATAATGGTTATCACATTTAGTTGTTTGGTTATTCTATTATGACACTTATATAAAAATAAATGTTATCACATTTGGTTCCTTGCCACATAAGAGTTTCTATCATACATTCTTTTCTCTCTCACAATGCTTTTCTTCCCTTCTTTCGGTTCTTTTCTGTCTGATCTGTCTACATTCTTTGGAGAGTGTTTCCGGGCTGAAAAGTTTTGCTGACAACACGTTTAAACCCAAACTCACTTATGCACCCAAATCTACTTTCTCTTTAGTATCACGCTTCCACTTTCGTCCGGAACCATTATCATACGGAACACTGACTTAACGACTGAAACCATAAAAACAGTCGATTTATATCATTTGGAGCAGCACTAGTAGTCGGCAGGTACTTTGAAAGAATCCTGCACTTCATGACGTGTCGAAGAAACCATTTTACTCCGTCTTCTGGAGACCCTGTTTGCACAAAATTCAAAATGGCCGCCGCAATTCAAACTGAATGAGTAACTGCGGCCCCTAATTGCACTAAATCATTGTGTTAACGATCAATGTCTTTTATGGAGTCATTCTGAAATGACTCACAACGTAAGTTCATGACAAACAAAAACTATTCCAAAACCAAAAGTGTGACTTTGAAAAAATAACTCATGTGTGTATATCTTTCATCCTTGACCTCTTTGTAATCGTGCGACGCGTGCTATCGACGTGTACAGGTGGAGTTAACTAATTACAGGTGTGGCGACTCTCGGTTATCTCTTTGATTATCTCTTATTTGAGTGAGATAAATGCCGAAATTCAAGAACTTCATCTCATGATGAAAGAAATGCTGACAAAAGTTGATATAAGATCTTTTTAACACAGCCGTTGAAGAATCTGTAAACTCATTGCGACAGAATTTTAAACTCGAAATTTAACAAGCTTCTCTCTCTCTCAATCTCTCTCTCTCTCTCAATCTCTCTCTCTCTCGATCTTCTCTCTCTCTCTCTCGATCTTTTCTCTCTCTCTCTCTCTCTCTCTCTCTCTCTCTCTCTCTCTCTCTCTCTCTCTGTCTCTCTCTCTCTCTCTCTCTCTCTCTCTCTCTCTCTCTCTCTCTCTCTCTCTCTCTCTCGCTCTCTCTCGAGATATTTCTCTCTCTCTAGAACACTCTGTCTGTCTGTCTGTCTGTCTGTCTGTCTGTCTGTCTGTCCTGTCTGTCTGTCTGTCTGTCTGTCTGTCTGTCTGTCTGTCTGTCTCTCTCTCTCTCTCTCTCTCTCTCTCTCTCTCTCTCTCTCTCTCTCTCTCTCTCTCTCTCTCTCTCTCTCTCTCTCTCTCTCTCTCTCTTCTGACATCACCTTATATTCCCCCTAAAAACGTGCTACTGCCCCTTTAACTACTGGCCCGTGCTAAAAAATTGGATAAAACTTTTTCAAAATGATAGCTATAGCTCTGTAATCAATTCGGGCACATTTTCAAATTTCATTAACTTAGGACGCGGTTGTCTACAAGGCGATCCATTTGCACCGTACCTTTTTGTTGCGTGTGTTGAACGATTATCGATTGCAATTAGAACAAACTATAGCATTAAGGGCATAACATAAAAGGCATGGAATGTCTCATATTTCAATACGCAGAGGATATGAAGTTTACTCTCGATGGGTCAGAAAATGAATTATCAGAACTCATTTATGTGTTTGAAAAGTTTGGTACTGTTTCTGGCCTTAATCTCAACTGTGACAAAACAATAGCTATATCATTTCTAATGAGTAGCTTTGTCCTCACATACCTCTTCGTTGGTCGATTAACCATTCACAATTCTTGAAATTATATTCTCTACCGACTTAAAATAAATGATTTCGCTAAACTTTGAGCAACAATTTTCATGGATCAGGAATATAATACATGTATTGTTCTGATCTGATAGAACATAAACTCTTCGAGGAAAAATTACTATTATCAAATCTCAGAGTATCCCCTTTTTAACACACCTTTTATGGCGCTTCGCATTCCTTTTAAAAAACGTTTTTAAACATTTAAACTCTATTCTTTATAAGTTTATATGGGGAGGGAAACGTGATTAAATTAAACGTAATATTTTAATAAATGAATATGCAAAAGGGGGCTGAAAGTGATAGATATCATATCATTCTGTAATTATATGAAGACCAAATGAATAGAGCGACTACTTAAAGGGACATTGAGTGTTTTGATAGATATTCAAGACATTGCTAAAACATCTATATCATTGAAACATGTACACACACATTATCACCATTTAGTTTGACCTAAAATAAGCTTAGAAACCGAAATAATTAGAAGAGGTGTTTCCCCTGGATATAAATAGATCGAGTTTATAACTTTCTCGCAAAAAGCATTGTGGTCATAGTTGCTGCGGGTGATTTCGTACCAAAATGAAGATTTTCCCATCTGGAATTCGTACCGAAAAGAAACTCGTTCCTATAACAAAACGACGAACACGTATCCGCAGTTCATTTGATGTTTTATAAGTCATTAGTGATATGTTTATCATTTTAGTATTCTTTCTAAAAAATAAAGGCTATTTATGCTAAATACACTCATTATAGCATACATTTGTACATCGCACGTTCTGATTTTAAAATTTTATTATTATCAATGTGTAAAGTATACTATATTTACCCTCAATATATTGTCAATAAATACTTAGCTTCCAAATATAATTTTATAGATATGAGATCAAAATTGAGAGAGTCGAAATCACGTGGATTACAGACCTCAAAAGGTTCGATAACTCGAGTCGTGCAGTCGCTTTTCCGTATATGGCCGACTGTAGAGTCACGTTTTCAGATGTGAACGAAGATACCTGATATCGTTTATAATCTTTCGAATTTTGAAAGAACAAGTGCAAGGTTATACATGTACACAAGTTAATTATATTACCAACCGATGACGAATTTAGTTATAATAACTCGGTCCTTAACGGAATGAAGAACTGCCTAATTTGCATAGAAATTTCGAATACCGGTATGCCTAATATAATATCGACAAGAAAGTTATTTGCAGGGTTTTGTTCACGTTAAGTATTATCTTGGTGTCAACATAGTTATGGTTACATATTTAGACGAAATTAACGTTGGATTGTGGAAACTTATGAATAAAATGAAAAATTATTTCCGGTACGAGATCGTTTGGTTATGAATTTTCTATATTCAGGTCGTAGTGTGCTTACACACTGAATGTAAACACAGTTGGCAACGAGTGAAGAGGAAAAGAAAAGCTACATGGAACGTTTAGAAGCATGTTATGTTAATTGGTTATTCAATATTAACATAATCTTTAATTTATTTATTGTTCTCTGGT